>JAVKPL010015964.1:0-136010 GCA_032173675.1 Gastrolobium villosum
TGTTTATGTTTTGTGTGTTTCCTTCGTTCAGTTTGGTCTTGCTATGCTCGGAAGCGGCGAAGACGGATTTAGTCAGTTCATACACTGGAGCTGTAAAGATTCACCAATCACCAATGGAGTTTAGGGAAGCTTGTATAGTCTACTTATGTTTGATTTTGCCATGTCTGGCTAGGTTCTCTGTAGTTAGGGGATGATGGAACCTGATTAAATCATTATGTGTATGGATTAATTGTTATGAATTCTTCTCTTTTTATATTTGAATAAATTCATCTGTGTTCATTGCTTTTCTATAGAGTTTGCTCCTTGTGGGAGTGACAAGTTCAAATGTATGGCAACAGGAATGTTGGTGCATGAACCTCTACTTGATGAATTTATCATAATCCTTGTGGTCTAGGAATAGGGATAGGAATAGACACGAGGTAATTATGCAATCCTATGATCCTTAATTTTAATGCATGTCTTCTTGGGGAATAATCGGGGAACTAGAGTTCTTCCAAGATTACATAGGTTAGGGTAACAAGGAATTGAGCCCTAATTAACATAGACAGGATCGATTGGCAATACATTAAGAGCAGGTTCTTAACAAGTTAATTCATAACGTATTGAGAAGGTCAGGAGAAGTCAGAATCCTAACTACGTTTATTTTCTTAGTTAATTCTACCATCTATTTTCCGTTATTTCCTTACATTCAGAACTTTAATTACATGTTATCAACTTTTTCAACAAACAAATTACGTTACCTTCCTTTTTATTAGTCCAACTAAATTAACGATAGCGAATCGGTGCTTGAGTTTAATCCTCGTGGGAACGATATCTTACTTATTCACTTTATTACTTGTATGATCGGTGCACTTGCCGAAAGTAGCAACAGTAACACTTAGAGTTAAAATAAAGAACTTCTTCTGTTTAAATTCATTGATTGTCTTTTATATCCATCTATGAGCATCCTTTTTTGAACTCGAAGTTAGAACGAACTGAAAAATGATTTTCACGTTGTAAAAAAAAGTTGCCGCAACTTCTGATCGAATTATATAGTTGACTGGCAACACACATATATATAGTTCAGACACATACATTCAATGAACAACAACTTGACCTATTGACTTACGCCAATATGATGGAGTCGATATGCTTATGTCTCGAATAAGGAGACAACGGCGCGGTATTTTTCATTATTAAATATTCCAGAGAAGTAGTAAAGGGCAAAGTTTGTTGTGTGTAAGTAAGGTGTGTAAGTAAGGTGACAATTAAATAGGGCAATCATCCGTTTATAATTTTTTTTATAAATTACACTCACTATAATCTTTATATATTTCATATGAGTTCATCTACCATCGATCCCAATTAATTTGTGATAAAGGTGATGTTGATGTTGACACTCACTATAATCAGTCATATGTTCTTGATTGAAGTATAATCGCTCCCAAAATGACGTCATTTTGAGTTGAAGATTTAAAAAATTATAATGAAAAAGACTATTATAACCAAAAAGTAAATTATAATTACAAAAATGGTTCATTTTTCTACCGTCAATGTAGATAACTTATCTACAGTGAGCCCAAAACGACGTCATTTTGAGGCGGAAATCAAGTTATTTTTGTAATTATAATTTATTTCAGGGTTATAGTAATCTTTTTCATTATAATTTTTTAATTTTGCAACCCAAAACGACGTCGTTTTATGAACGAATGAAGATAACTTATCTACATTCACTTTAGAAATATTAAAACCTTACAAAAATACCTTAATTTCTGCCTCAAAACTATGTCGTTTTGAGCTCAATGTAGATAAGTTATCTACATTGATTGTAGAGAAACGAACCCATTAATTAATTAATTCATTAAGCAATACTAATCAAGTCCTATTAGTTAATAAAATAAAGGAAAAACATTTTCTCACGTTGCATGAGAATTCAATTCTCATGTTAGTGACCCTTCGATTTGGGTGCAAAGTTTTTCTTTTCTTTTTATTTTTTAATAAATATGGGTCCACCAATAGTTGAGAAAATCAAATCCCACAAACAAAATAATAAATCTCCTTCCACAGGAGACAATCAGACTCTCCTGTTCACTTAAAAACGTGTGGGACTGTTATATTAAAAAAAAGATGGTTTGATAAGAGTTATGTTATAGGAAAAGTGATTGTGTTATGTTATCAAGAATCGTTTTGCGTGCTAGAGTTTTTTTTTTTGCTGCGGGCCCCACAAAATGTTGTGAGTGTAGGAAATTTTTTAGGGTCATGTTAAATGATAGATGATAAACCCTTAAAAAAAAGTGTGGAACCCATTCCAATTTTTCTTCTTTTTTCTATACAGTGGGATCCATAATGTTTGTGTGGAGACAATTTGTCTCCCCATACAGGAGAAAATAAATTTGTTTTCACATTAAGAAAATAGCTGATAATTAAATAATACTAATCAATTATCTATTGGCATTAATCATACCTCTCAATTCTCAAACCCAGTTTACTACACCTACCCAAAGTCTCCACACTAATTAGGGAACTGTAATTTCAATTCTTGCTAGAGACCCAATTACCTTAATGGTGCGTAGAACTCTTGGGACTGAAGTAAATATCATAAGAATTTACCTCCACACAATTAATGCATTCTTCCGTGTAAATACATTGGTTGTGATTGTGATTGTGATTTTGTTGAACTTGAAGTTAGAAGGAAGGTGAAAAATGATTTTTCACATCATAAAAAGAAATTTCAGCAGCGTCTGATCGAAATAGACAATATATCAACAAGATCATCTTATTCCCTGAACAAAAAAGAGAAATAATATTTTGATAAGCTTTGTAACTAGATATTGAATGGAACTTTGACCAGATCTGAGAGCATTTGTAAACACAAGCAAATAAAGAGAATAATAATTAAATATATAGTTCACACAAAAACTTCAAATAAGAACAGCTAGACCTGATAATTTACGCGAGGAGCAACTAAAATCACGATTTATTTATGTCTCGAATAAAGTGAACAATAAATAATTTTTTGCTTTGCCATGTGTTTGAAACGTGTTGATTAAATAATACCAATAATTAATCAGATAGGTCAGAACAACATAATGCATTGATATTATATTAATTGATTCAGCAAGTTAACGACCAATTAGTATATAAAGCAGAAGTAGAGCAAGTTCATTCCAGAGCAACAGAGCAAGTGACAAAGTTGGAACATAAACACATTATTCGATCAATCAGCATTCTCATTCTCATGGCTTCCACAAATGATTACAAAGCAAGTGAGCTATTCCAAGCTCAAGCTCATTTGTACAGAATGATGTATAGCTTCCTGAATCCCATGTGCATCAAGTGGGCCATTGACCTTGGCATTCCTGATATCATCCACAATCATGGTCAACCCATTACTCTTCCCGAGCTTGTTTCTGCTCTTCATGTTCCACTTTCTAAAGTTACTTGTGTTCAGCGCCTCATGCGTTTATTGGCACACAATGACTTTTTTGCAATCATCAAAATCGATGACACCAGAGAAGTATATGCTCTTACTCCATCTTCACAACTCCTTGTCAACGGCACTGATCATTGTTTGTCTTCAATGGTTCATTTGTTAAATAGCCCTACTCTTGTTGGTTCATATCATCACTTGGGGAAATGGACTTCTGGAGAGGACCTCACAATCGTCGAGACCGCATTAGGATCACCTGGAGGCTATTGGGATTTTATTCATCAAAATCCCACTCATTTGAAGACATTCAATGATGCTATGGAAAGTGATTCTCACGTTGTAAGGTTGGCATTGAGAGATTGCAAATTAGTTTTTGAGGGCCTCGATTCCATAGTTGATGTTGGTGGTGGAACCGGAAATACGGCTAAGATTATATGCGACACATTTCCTAATTTAAAATATATAGTATTGGACCTTCCACATGTTGTTACAGGCTTAACAGGAAGCAACAATTTGACTTTTGTTGGCGGCAACATGTTTAAATCTATCCCTCAAGCTGATGCAATTTTACTCAAGGTAATTATTATAGGAATTATCATGACTTGCTTTCTCTTCACATACGTCTAGTATTTTAGTCTAGCTATGAAATTCATACATAGGTTTATTTTTTAATATGGTAAATTATTAGCATATGTTATTGATAGTGCTTCTGCTTCTGACCCTCCATTTATTGTTATTTTTTTTAGTGGGTTTTACACAACTGGAGCGATGATGATTGCATCAAGATACTTAAAAATTGTAAAAAAGCCATTTCAGGCAAAGGAAAAGGTGGAAAAGTGATCATCATAGATATAGTGATAAATGAAAAGCATGATGATAGTGAAATGACAGAAGTAAAGCTCTTACTTGACATAGCTATGATGACCAGTCTCAATGGAAAAGAAAGAGATGAAAAAGATTGGAAGAGACTTTTTGTGAAAGCAGGCTTCAGATATTACAAGATATTCCCCACATTTGGCTTTAGGTCTCTTATTGAGCTTTATGCTTAAGTCTTGTTGTAATTTACTTTGCAGTTTTATTTCTACTCAACTCAAATAAAGTTGATAGTGAGCCACTATGGTAACATAGTTCGATGGGGAATTGGAAACATCAAACAACGGTAAAATTATTTGTAATACATTTCTCAAGTTAAATTGCATACAGTGTCCTTCTAACATCCACAAGATTTTCAAGTAACAAACTTCTCCCTTCTTTCATTCGTTCTGTAGATAAAAAAATACTCGTGCCTTTTTCTGGACATCCCTTGTTCTGCGTCACTAAACATTATTTAACCTTTTGTGATTTTAAACTTAGCTTATCATTTAGATACCTTATGGTTATTACCTGTATCAGTTAACCTTTTGAATGACAAAAATACCCTTATTATGCTCTTTGCAGTGGGTTTTACATGGAGTACTTAAGGAGAATTAACAAACCTCCCATTACAATCCACGCGGTGCAACCCAATAAAAAGGAAAAAAGGAAGGCGATTTTCGCAATTTACCTTAACTATAGAGGCCCTTAATCAACTATTGATCACTTCAATTATGGCAAAACACTCCACAAGTAGTTGTCACCCTCTTTACAAAGCAATCATCGAACACCTTTTGAATGGCTGATTCATGCTTAACCTCACTCTTTTGAAAAGTCCTCAACACAACTCATGTTTAAGTTGATCATGTAAAATTGGTGTTTAAGTTGGAATGTGAGTCACGTAGATGAGCCTGTAAAATTGCTACCTACGCAATTTTTGTAGTCATTATTATGCATAAGTTTTCATCAATGTTTTAGTTCAAGGAATCCTAACTAGCATATTTAATCATTATTACAAATCTGTTATGTATTTTTTTTTTTTTTGTGTTACCTAGATGTTCCCATAAGCTTCAACTCTTTGTGTTGGCTAAAGACTAATTCCAAGTCGGAGCTTAATCATAATTAAAGCTCTTTGTCCCTCTCCAAAGATGCATTTGATGGGCATCGAACACAGGTTCTTTGCTATATATTTCGTCTACTGCTTCTAATGCTAATCATTTAATTAATTTTTAAATGTAATATATAATTGGAGATAAAAAATAATAATTTATTATATTCATAATAATTAAAGTTTAAGAAAGGCATACAGTATCCGCATAGGCATTTTTTTTTAATCGTACACTACGTGTAAAGTCTATTATAATTTAAATTATTAATTGAATCACAGTGTGCGATTATCTCATTTTATTAATGAAAGGAACATCAACAAACCAAACTTCAAAAAGACTGAGTTTAACTGAGATGGATATGATAATTAATGGTTCAGGTATATGTAGATTGTTATAAGTTATTATATATGCCATCTCCAAAAAAAAAGGTATTATATATGCCACAAACCATATGCAAGAGAAAGATCTCTATCTCTGTAGGCGAGAAAGAAATAAGGTTTTGAAGATCCCTATCGCTTTTGTTTGGGAGTTGATTTTAGGGGAAGGGAAGGAAAGAGAGGGTTTTAGTAAGCCCTTACCTTATTTGAGAGTTTAAAAATATGGAAGAAGGAAATTGAGGATTTTTACAAAATCCTCCAAAACCCTTCTCACTCTTAAAATTAAAGTTCCCCCAATTTGGGGGAGGGGAAAAAATATTAAAAATTACTTATCTACCCTTAGCAATAAAATGTGAAAACTATATACATATGAATCATTTTTAAATGTAACATTATTAGAAAAGTCTCAAACACCGACAAAAATTATCGGCGAAAAATATTTTGTCAAATTTTTTTTGACGAAAATCATATTACGTCGAAAATAGAGACAAAAAAATATTTCCAATGAAACTAAAGACGAAATTAGAGACAAAACAAGATTTGGCCATAATCACTGACATAAATTTTTTTCAGAAAAAAAATTCAGGCAAAATCCTTGATAGAATTTAAATTTGTCAAATCTATCAACAGAAATATTTAATCAAACTTCTCGAGGAAAAATATTTACGTCGAAAATTTCGGCGAAACATATTTCCATCAAAAAATTTAGACAAAAAATAATTTAGTCGGAAAACTGTGACACCCTCCCCTGTATGCATTCAAGGGAGAGGCATGCTAAAACCGATTAGAGTCGCAACGATATCTACTCATTTCTGGAAATACATTTTGAAGTAAGGTGGTAAAGACTTGTATAAAAATCGAAATTGCATAAGTAAAACAGCTAGAAAAAAAAACTGTTGGAGCTGAAATCGTAAATTTTTCTGAAAATCTGTCTGTCTTGCAAAAATCATATAAAATCTAACTTACAAGCTTTTAAAAAATTTCTTTGACACTAAGAAAGTAGACATCTGGGGCTTTACTTACATATAAAATTTTTCTTATTTGGAGGTCTATAGCCCCAGAAACAGAACTCGGAAGATGCACGATAAAATAGAGTAAAAATCCGAATTTAAATCAGGCAGAAATTGTCTAGACAAACCAAGTACCATAGTTACATAAGTTTCATGCAAAACATAAAAATCAGACTATAGCAAGGCATGACACATTTTCACATTTGCCGGTCTCCCAAAATATTACATTAACTACAAATATTCAGCACTCAAGTCCATCAAGAACAATGACACATAGTAGTAATTCAAACAGAATTGTCGAAGAATATACTGCATCAAATACTTCTTCTTCCTCCTGCAATTTTATAAAAATTGAGCCCCAAAAGGGGTGAGAAAAATCCAAGTAGTGTGATAGAAAAATCAATAATGCAACAGTATTAATTTAAATACAGAATTTCCAAAATTGTCACATCATCAAATAATTTTCGAACAGATACTAAAATGCAACATAATGCGTATATAACGCCAGAATATTGTGTGTTCATAGCACTAAAGTGCACATACTAACTAACTAAACTCAATGGAGATTCTATTTGGCCCTAACAGAGGGAAATTCCAATTGAGGCCTATGCGAACTGAGCCATAGTTCCTTCTCACTGGTACCTGAGGGATGCCTATATGATGTATGCTCAAACATATGCTTCCTTTCATAAATTTTACGATTTCCAAATCTGCATGAACGATGATGCATGTTATGCTGTAATTTGCTTCGCACACACATGACAATATGTTTAATGTATGATGTTCATGAGCATAACAAAAATATCAGAATCAGAAAATCATAGTTCACATGACTATGATACCAAAATTTCGAACATGATGTCTCCAAAACAGAATTCCAACAAGTCCTCTCCAAAGGCAGATTACAAATACTTTCAACAGAATTTATATGAGACACATGAGCAACAATTCAAAAATTCATGAACTAAACTAATAGTCACCAAAGCCAATGGATGAGAGTAGGAAGAAATTTTTGGGCTGAATTAAGTCCTCAATTTAGAGGCTTGGGCCGTCGCCCAATAAGGGTCATTGGGTCCAAAATTTCATCTCCTAATGAACATTATTTCATGTACCCTCTAAGTAGTAACTAAGACTTTTATATGTTGTAATTAAAATTAATCCTATCCTTTTGTACAAGTGTTTCGAATTCATTAAATATATGAGTATCCATAATTGCATTTAAAATAAACTTCATAATTTATGCCGGATGTTACAAAAACATTTCAGTCAAATTTTTTAACGGAAAATATTTCCATCAAAATTTTCAATGGAACACATTTCAAACGAAATTTTTTTGAACACCACTGCTAAATTTACCAAACCAAGCTCTTGGAGATTGTTTGAGGCCATAGAGAGACTTACGAAGACGACAAACAAGTCCTGACTCCCCTTGAGCAACAAATCCAGAAGGTTGCTCCATATAAATTTCTTCCTCAAGATCACCATGACGAAAAGCATTCTTGATATCCAGTTGGTAGAGAGGCCAATGGCGAATAGCAGCCATGGCAAAAAAAAGGCGAACAATAGACATTTTCGCCACAGGAGAGAAAGTATCAATAAAATCCAAGCCAAAGACCTGAGTGAAACCCTTCGCCACCAAGCGAGCTTTAAGACGATCCACTTGACCATCAGGTCCAACCTTAACAGCATAAATCCATCGGCAACCAACCACAGATTTCCCAGAAGGAAGAGGTACCAGATCCCATGTGCCATTATGATGAAGAACACTCATTTCATCAATCATAGCTTGTCTCAATCCCGAATGTGAAAGTGCATCACCTGTAGTCTTAGGGACAGATACATAGGACAAAGAGGAAAGGCAAGCAAAATATAATGGAGAAAGACGATGATAACTGAGATTGACTGCATACCTGGCCGGAGGGTGAGTATCACGAGTACCCTTACGAAGAGCAATGGGAAGGTCAATATCCGAAGGTGGGACCGAAGCCGTGGGAGGAGATGCAGTTGAATGTGAGTCCACAGATACATCTGACGAACTAGGCTTGATCTCATCAGCAAAAGAGGTGATAGAAGGAGAGTCGGAAACATAGATGGGTAAAGACGGAAGGTAAAGAAGGTCACTTGGGAAGGACGGCTGTACAGAATCAGTATCCACAGGAGTAGTAGAGGATCCAAAAAGGGAACTGATTCAAAAAAGGAGACATCCGCCGAGATAAAGTATCGACGTAATGTGGGAGAGTAGCAACGGTAACCCTTATGAGACCGAGGATAACCCAGAAAAACACACTTATGAGACTTGGGAGCTAATTTATCCAAACCTAGACCAAGATGATGAACAAAACACGTAGAACCAAACACATGTGGAGTTAAAGGATATAAAGTTTGGTCCTCCGCGCCCCCCACTTTCTTTCAAGTGGAATTTCTTTATTCGTACAGGTAGGTGGGCCTGTGCATTGTCCACCTTTCAAGCCCAGTGGGCTCTCGTGTGAGGGGGCGTATTGAGATATATAAAAACCATTAATGTAGCCTCACCCAACAACTTAACCTTTTGGGTTGAATTGGTTCTTTACACTACCCTTTAATCCACATTTTCATATAAAATTTTATGTTTTAGAATACGAGGTGTTATATTTGTTAGAATATTAAATGCACTAACTCAAATATTTTCTAACTCTTCATCTAATACATGTCACAACTACATAAAATATAGATACATAATAATCTAGACGCAAGTATATGAACTTTTTTTTTGTATGGATAAATATTAAAACCTATTACATGCTAATATTTATAGGTGGCAACTATCCCGCCCACTAACACTTTTTCCCCCCTTATATCTATTGTCTAACAAACCCGTTTTGTGTGGCTAAGATAATTGAATTTACTACTATAAATATTTCTGAAACAAGCATGTAATAAAATGAACAATCAGATGTGATAAATAAAAATCCATCTAAACAAAATGAACAATCAGCACAACCTTATAACAATTAAATAGTTTTTCCATAAAAACTAAACGTAAAAAATGTAGCTTGAATATTTTCTAAAAAATTTAAAAAATAACTTCTAATTTTTTAAAAAACGAGTAATACTTAGAGTTAAAATAAAAATTTTCTTGTGTTTAAATTCATTGATTGTCTTTTATATCGATCTTTATTGATCTCGAAGTTAGAACGAAACTGAAAAATGATTTTCACATTGTCAAAAAAAATTGCCGCAACTTCTGATCGAATTATATAGTTGACTGGCAACACGCATATATATAGTTCAGACACATACATTCAATGAACAACAACTTGACCTATTGACTTACGCCAATATATATGATCGAGTCGATATGCTTATGTCTCGAATAAGTAGACAACTGCGCGGTATTTTCCATTATTAAATATTCCAGAGAAGTAGTAAAGGGAAAAGTTTGCTGTGAGTACGTAACGTGACAATTAAATAATACTACTAAATGTTATCAAAAAAAATAAAATAATACTACTAAAGTAGTGTTAATTAATTAATTCATTGAGCAATACTAATCAAGTACTATTAGTTAATAAAACAGAAGTATAAGTATCCTGCCACACGAGACAATCAGACTCTCCTTCTCACTTAAAAATGTGTGGGACTATTATATTAAAAAAAAAAAAAAGGTGGAATCCATTCCAATTTTTTTATTTTTTTCTATAAGTGGGATCCATAATGCTTGTGTGTATGCAACAGGAGACAATTGGTCTCTCCCTTAATAAAAATGTGAAAATTTGTTTTCACATTATGAAAATAGCTGATAATTAAATAATACGAATCAATTATCTATTGGCATTAATCATACCTCTCAATTCTCAAACCCAGTTTACTACACCTACCCAAAATCTCCACACTAATTAAGGAACCGAAATTTCAATTCTTGCAAGGGACCCAATTACCTTAGGTAAAAGTGTCTATCTTTATACATGACACAACTTATATCATTTCACTCTCACAAAGAGGTGAGATCCACGTCTTTATTTTTTTGTCAACTCTCTCTCTTCCTTTATCTATCTCTTTCTCTCTCTTAAAATGACACAATTTTATATCCTTTAAAATGACACAATTTTATATCCTTTAAAATGACACAACTTTATATCCTTTAAAATGACACACAATTTACTTATTAGCTTAATGGTGCGTAGAACTCTTGGGACTGAAGTAAATATCATAAGAATTTAATTACCTCCACACAATCAATGCATTCTTCCGTGTAAACGCATTGATTGTGATTGTGTTTTATATCGAATGGGCATCTTTTGTTGAACTTGAAGTTAGAAGGAAGGTGAAAAATGATTTTTCACATCATAAAAAGAAATATCAGCAGCGCGTGATCGAAATAGAAAATATATCAACAAGATCATCTTATTCCCTGAACAAAAAAGAGAAATAATATTTTGATAAGCTTTGTAAATAGATATGGAATGGAACTTTGACCAGATCTGAGAGCATTTGTAAACACAAGCAAAAATCAATGGTGGACCCATAAACTTCAAAGAAGAACAGCTAGACCTGATAATTTACGCTACAAGCAACTAAAATCACGATTTAGTTATGTGTCGAATAAAGGAAACAGTAAATAAATTTTTGCTTTGCCATGTGTATGAAACGTGTTGATTAAATAATACCAATAATTAATCAGATAGTTCAGAACAATATAATGCACTGATATTATATTAATTGATTCAGCAAGTTAATGGCGTGGCAGTTCCCGATCAAATACTATATAAAGCATAAGCAGAGCAAGTTCATTCCAGAGCAAGTGACAAAGTTAGAACATAAACACATTATTCGATCAATAGCATTCTCATTCTCATGGCTTCCAAAAATGAATACAAAGCAAGTGAGCTATTCCAAGCTCAAGCTCATTTGTACAGAATGATGTATAGCTTCCTGAATCCCATGTGCATTAAGTGGGCCATTGACCTTGGCATTCCTGATATCATCCACAATCATGGTCAACCCATTACTCTTCCCGAGCTTGTTTCTGCTCTTCATGTTCCACTTTCTAAAGCTACTTGTGTTCAGCGCCTCATGCGTTTATTAGCACACAATGACTTCTTTGCAATCATCAAAATCGATGACACCAGAGAAGTATATGCTCTTACTCCATCTTCACAACTCCTTGTCAACGGCACTGATCATTGTTTGTCTTCAATGGTTCATTTGTTAAATAGCCCTACTCTTGTTGGTTCATATCATCACTTGGGGAAATGGACTTCTGGAGAGGACCTCACAATCGTCGAGACCGCATTAGGATCACCTGGAGGCTATTGGGATTTTATTCATCAAAATCCCACTCATTTGAAGACATTCAATGAGGCCATGGAAAGTGATTCTCACGTTGTAAGGTTGGCATTGAGAGATTGCAAATCAGTTTTTGAGGGCCTCGATTCCATAGTTGATGTTGGTGGTGGAACCGGAAACACGGCTAAGATTATATGCGACACATTTCCTAATTTAAAATATATAGTGTTGGACCTTCCACAGGTTGTCACAGACTTAATAGGAAGTAACAATTTGACTTTTGTTGGCGGCAACATGTTTAAATCTATCCCTCAAGCTGATGCAATTTTACTCAAGGTAATTATTATAGGAATTATCATGACTTGCTTTCTCTTCACATATGCCTAGTATTTTAGTCCGGCAATGAAATTCATACATTAGTTTACTTTTTAATGCTATAAATTATTAGCATATGTTATTGATAGTGCTTCTGCTTCTGACCCTCCATTTTTTTTTGTTTCTGCAGTGGGTTTTACACAACTGGAGCGATGATGATTGCATCAAGATACTTAAAAATTGTAAAAAAGCCATTTCAGGCAAAGGAAAAGGAGGAAAAGTTATCATTATAGACATAGTGATAAATGAAAAGCAAGATGATAGTGAAATGACAGAAGTAAAGCTCTTACTTGACATAGCTATGATGACCAGTCTCGATGGAAAAGAAAGAGATGAAAAAGATTGGAAGAGACTTTTTGTGAAAGCAGGCTTCAGACATTACAAGATATTCCCCACATTTGGCTTTAGGTCTCTTATTGAGCTTTATGCTTCAGTCTTGTTGTAATTTACTTTGCAGTTTTATTTCTACTCAATTCAAAATAAAGTTATATACATTCAATTCCAAAATGACGTCGTTTTGGATTTAAAGATTAAAAATTTATAATAAAAAAGACTATTATAATCCTAAAATAAATTATAATTTCAAAAATACCTTGATTTCTGGCTCAAAATGACGTCATTTTAGGTTCAATGTTGAAAACTTATCTACATTGATTATCTACATTGACTGCAGAAAAAATGAACTCATATATATATATATATATATATATCGTAAAACCAAAACCATAATAACCAGAAAACCAACAGATGTTTATAAAACTTGCAAGTAAAAAATGTGGAATCTGAATTATATTAAGGCTAAACTACATATTACCCCCTTGTATTTGGTCACTTTTCAAAAGAGCGCCTTCTATTTTTAATTGCTGCAATTAACATCCTGTATTATGTAATATTTACAACTAAGCATATCCGTTAAAAATTTCCAAACCCCCGTTAACTATTCACATGTTTCTTTAATGGTTCACTCATCATCTAATAACCACAGAAGAAAAAAAAATAGTAAAAAAAAAGAAAAAACAGTAAAAAAGAAAAGAACTCTTAATTAGAGAAATGTTGAAAGCACTCAACGTTTGAACCCGATAATTGAAACTGTGTTCATCCTTTATAATCGAAGGACACATTTGGAAGAGCTTAATGGCAAAAGTAATTTTGTTAAATGATTCAAATAAATAAAATTACTTAAAAAAAAACTGTATTAATGGTTTTCACAAGATTTGATTGAATATGAATAAGAAAAAGATATTTTAATCTGATAAGTTTAACTAGATGAAACTATTGTTGTTCTGTAATCTGAATAAATACAAATGGGGTTGTGGCTTTGGTGATTCTCTAATTTTCACAAAACAATAATAAGCTTCAAATAAGACAAAATAGTATTATGAGCAATTGAGCATGGTTCGTAATGTTGGATGTTTTGTTAATTTGTCATAAGGAAAAATGTTTATTCTTTTAAATGACACAACTTATATCATTTCACTCTCACAAAGAGGTGGACCCACACTTTTATTTTTTTTTTGTCAACTCTCTCTCCTCTCTTATCTATCTCTTTCTCTCTCTTAAAATGACACAACTTTACATACTTTAAAATGACACACACTTTACCGTTTGTCATATTATGTTTGGCTTGACT
This sequence comes from Gastrolobium villosum, assembly GCA_032173675.1. Classification (NCBI taxonomy): domain Eukaryota; kingdom Viridiplantae; phylum Streptophyta; class Magnoliopsida; order Fabales; family Fabaceae; genus Gastrolobium; species Gastrolobium villosum. The sequence continues at coordinate 14,028 of JAVKPL010015964.1, forward strand.
ACAACTTATGAAGTGGACTTTCAGGGACTCACATTGTCAAAAACTCCAAACACCAAAAAAAAAATCTCTTCAATTTCACTTCCACTGCCTGAGAAGAAAGGAACCCCAGCCTCCAGCGCTCTTGCCAACATCATTTTATATGATAGGATGCTCCACAGGCAAGGTAAGACAGAGAAGATGATGCAGAAAACCAGCGGTCAGTGGTGAGTATCTCACTTTGCTTTGTTTAAGTTTCGTTATCGAGTTCTTGTGTTTCTCTAATTAATACTTTATTTTTTCTTTCTTTTTCTTTTGGTTATTAGATAATGAGGCAAAGAAGCACGTCAATAGTTAAAAGAGTTTGGAATTTTTTAACACATATGTTTAATTGTTAAAATTACATAGTATAAGAAAGTTAATTGCAAGAATTAAAAGTAAAAGGTGGCCTTTTGAAAAGTGATCTAAGTACAAGGGGGTAGCATGTAATTTAGCCTTATATTAATGATGTCTTTCTGTATCGTTTGCAGTTTTAAATTTTGAATTAAAAAAAAAACCTAGACAAACATATTGAAGGGGATTTGAAAATGCATAGAAGGACATTAGTCGTGCCATTCAAGTAAATGCATTAAAAAACCGAGATGATTAAAGAACAATGATAGCCAAAAATGTTTGGAATTTTAATGCCATTAATGATGGCCTTGTGTATTATTTGAATTATTTATTTTTTATTTAAAAAAACTAAACGAACAAGTTGAATTTTATTTGAAAACCATTATTGTAGGTCATTTCTTTGCGTCATTCCAGTAATTAAATGCATTAAAAGACGAGATGATTAAAAAATGATGATAGCAAAAGAAAAAATTGGAATCTTAATGCAATTAATGATGACCTTATATATCATTTGAAATTTTAATTTTTGACTTTTTAAAAAAAAATTAAACAAGCAGATTGCATTGAATTTGAAAATCATTAATGCAGGTCATTAGTTAGATATGTTTGATTTTGCTCATCGATGTTAGTATTTTACAGACTACTTTAATATCTTCTACTACTTAATTTCTACATTTGAGATTGTTAAGACTATTAATAATATTTATTATTATATCTATTCTCATTACTTTCTGCATGAAAAATTATTAAACCTATTAATAATATTTATTATTGAGGGAGGATATTTTGACTACCAAAATTTTCCACTACCAACTTACTACCAATCTAATCATCATTGGATGTATGCGAGAGAATGTTAAAAATTTATGAAGAGAGAGAAAATGATGATCCAATGGTGATTAGATAGGTGTAAGTTGGTAGTGGAAAATCTTGGTAGTAAGAATATCCCTTATCTTTATTATTATGTCTATTGGATGAAAAAATAATTGACATTTAAAATTCAATCTTTTTATTTTTGAATTTTAAACTTGATAAGTGGCAACCTATGATGCACGGACACGGACACGGGACACGACACCTTTAAGGGATTGGGCCCAACTGGTGGGCCTAAGGTGTGCATCCAGAACAATTGGAATTTAATTAGAGTTGTTACAGTGATTTGATGTCGAAGGCGCACAAATAGGGAAGAGAGGTTGAGTGAGGTGATTCCCAAACCGGGAGAGATAGAAAAGGGATGAGAGAGAGAAGAAATTAGGATTATAAGGGATAAGTATGAACCATTAGATTTAATTTTAATCTAACGGTTAGGAGATTGGTTGTAAGGGTGATAAACTTACCTGGTGGTAAGTATAACCGTCCCCATATTAAAAATATAAAAATTATAATTTAAAAGAGAAAAAAATAAATTTAAAAAAAATATGTCTAATTAATAAAAAAGAATTAGATTTTCAATTTTAGAATTAAATAAAAAAATGATATTTATCATTTCGTAAAAAAATAAATTATAAAAATTTAATCACCGTAAAAATGAATAATTATTCAGTCTCCGGTGACCATCCAACTCCTGCATTGTAAAAAAACCTAATCTCAATCAATTTTCATCATAAATCATAATTTCTAGTCCTATGTACCACTTATAACTTATTTCCAAATCCAGAGTTCAAAATTCATTCGGCACGCTTTACGGTGCAACTGTACCGCAGTATTTTTTCCCGATAAAAATACTATTCATCATTTTTCCAGAAACTTGCCTAACCACTCAATTTTTTGTTTTGAATCCATTTCCAGTGTTAATTTTTCCATTTGAGACCTTCTACTCAATTCTCCTCTCCTAGGGTTACGTGTTTGACGAATTATCGTTTTGCCCTTTTTACGTATTTTGGTTCTAATTTTAGGATTATCACTAATCCAACCATTTAATCCACATTTTCATATAAAATTTTATGTTTTAGAAATACGAGGTGTTATATTTGTTAGAATATTAAGCACACTAACTCAAATATTTTCTAACTCTTCATCTAATACATGTCACAACTACATAAAACATAGATACAAGTAGGGGTGTTAACGGGGCGAGCCGAGCCGAGCTTTGATCTTAACGGGCCAAACCTGTATTTAAACGTGTCCGACTGGCCTTAGCCTGTTACCTGTCACGAATATAATATTGGCCTGTGGCCTTGTTTATTTACAAAAAATAAAAGCATGTGTGAAACCTGTCTTAGCCTGTTAGCATGTTAAAGAATAAATTTCCATAAAAAATCAATTTCCAGATAGAAACCTTAGCTTCCAATTTGTAGCAATAGTTTACAAAGTCTACAATAAATAAATAAAAATTAATGTGAGAGAAGGTAGATAACAGGTTATATTATCCTAGCCCATTATAAAAAAAGTGCCAACAAAAATAAAAAATAAAAAATAAATTGACACAAACAAGCAGTGCACAGTGGAACGAATGAGTTTTTGTGGGTTTGTTTGTGTGAAGGAGGATGAAGGATAATATAGAACAACACTAGTAATTTCATAAATTTACATAAATTCAATATATATCCAAATAGCATAATATAGAACAAAATCATTCAAAAAGTCTGTTAAACCAATAAAATGGGGTGAAATAAATTGATGAGAGAGAGAGAGTTATTACAAGTAGTATAAAAAATATAAATAAATATTTATATACTAGGCTAGCCTGGGAGGCTCTAAGGCCGAGCTTCTGAATTAGAGCCTGAGGCCTTTTTATTAAACGAGCTTTTATACAAGTCCAAGTCTGGTTCCAACACGAGCTTTTATTAAACGAGCTCAGGCCTTTACGAGCCGAGCCAAAGGCCCCTGGTTCGTTTACCACCCCTAGATACAAGTATATGAACTTTTTTTTGTATGGATAAATTTTAAAACCTATTACATGCTCATATTTATAGGTGGCAACTATCCCGCCGACTAACAGTTTTTTCCCTTATATCTATTGTCTAACAAACCTGTTTTGTGTGGCTAAGATAATTGGATTTACTGCTGTAAATATTTCTGAAACAAGCTTGTAATAAAATGAACAATCAGATGTAATAAATAAAAATCCATCTAAACAAAATAAACAATCAGCACAACATTATAATAATTAAATAGTTTTTTCATAAAAACTAAACGTAAAAAATGTAGCTTGAATATTTTCTAAAAAATTTAAAAAATAACTTCTATTTTTTTTTAAAACGAGTAATACTTAGAGTTAAAATAAAAATTTTCTTCTGTTTAAATTCATTGATTGTCTTTTATATCGATATTTTTTGAACTCGAAGTTAGAACGAAACTGAAAAATGATTTTCACATTGTAAAAAAAATTGCCGCAACTTCTGATCGAATGATATAGTTGACTGGCAACACGCATATATATAGTTCAGACACATACATTCAATGAACAACAACTTGACCTATTGACTTACGCCAATATATATGATCGAATCGATATGCTTATGTCTCGAATAAGTAGACAACTGCGCGGTATTTTTCATTATTAAATATTCCAGAGAAGTAATAAAGGGAAAAGTTTGCTATGAGTACGTAAGGAGACAATTAAATAATACTACTGTGTTAATTAATTACTCTAACACCTCGACCCATACTAATCACGCTGCACCTACAGCCACCAAACCCTAAGCCGGGCTATATAAGGCAGGTAAGCAGAGCAGTAAGGTACACATTTTCTAATCCTAAACACTACTCACACACATGTGTGAAGGCATAAAAAAAGGTCAGTGTCAGTCATCTAATTTTTTTCCTCCCAGATACCTAATCTATCCCCTTCAGAGAGAAACACCCGTATCCCTTAATAAAAAAAAAATTGTTGGACACATCTGCCAACAGGCAGAACACTACTAAAGTAGTGTTAATTAATTAATTCATTGAGCAATACTAATCAAGTACTATTAGTTAATAAAACAGAACTATAAGTATCCTGCCACACCAGACAATCAGACTCTCCTTCTCACTTAAAAATGTGTGGGTCTGTTATATTAAAAAAAAAAAGGGTGGAAACCATCCCAATTTTTCTTCTTCTTTTTTTCTATAAGTGGGATCCATAATGCTTGTGTGTATGCAACAAGAGACAATTTGTCTCCACTTACAAGAGAAAATATGCTCCCTTAATAAAAATGTGAAAATTTGTTTTCGCATTATGAAAATGGGAAAAAAATTTCTCTTTTAAAAGGAGAAATTTTTTCTCCTATCAAATACTCATAGCATAAGTGGGTCCCATTTTTTTTTTCTCCACTATTTTGTAGGCCCCACTTATACTATGTGTCTTTGGTAGGAGAAAAATTATCTCTTTTAAAAGGAGAAAATATAAAATTGGTGATAATTAAATAATACTAATCAATTATCTATTGGCAGTAATCATACCTCTCAATTCTCAAACCCAGTTTACTCTACCTACCCAAAATCACCACACTAATTAGGGAACCGAAATTGCAATTCTTGCTAGAGACCCAATCACCTTTAATGGTGCGTAGAACTCTTGGGACTGAAGTAAATATCATAAGAATTTATCTCCACACAATCAATGCATTCTTCCGTGTAAACGAATTGATTGTGATTGTGTTTTATAACGAATGGGCATCTTTTGTTGAACTTGAAGTTAGAAGGAAGGTGAAAAATGATTTTTCACATCATAAAAAGAAATTTCAGCAGCGCTGATCAAAATAGACAATATATCAACAAGATCAAAATCTTATTCCCTGAACAAAAAAGAGAAATAATATTTTGATAAGCTTTGTAAATAGATATAGAATAGAACTTAAGTGAAGATATTCTAACTACTAAATTTTTTTACTATTAATATACTACCCAATACATCACCATTAGATCAAAGAAAGATGATGTTAAAATATTTTTGAAAAGAGAGAAAATATTAATCTAATAGTGATTAGATAGTAGTAAGTTAGTAATGAAAAATATTAATAGTGAGAATATTCCTCCTCATGGAACTTTGACCAGATCTGAGAGCATTTGTAAACACAAGCAAAAATCACGCTAAAGAGAATAATAATTAAATATATAGTGGACCCATAAACTTCAAAGAAGAACAGCTAGACCTGATAATTTACGCGACGAGCAACTAAAATCACGATTTAGTTATGTGTCGAATAAAGGAAACAATAAATAAATTTTTGCTTTGCCATGTGTATGAAACGTGTTGATTAAATAATACCAATAATTAATCAGATAGGTCAGAACAATATAATGCATTGATATTATATTAATTGATTCAGCAAGTTAATGGCGTGGCAGTTCCCGATCAAATACTATATAAAGCATAAGCAGAGGAAGTTCATTCCAGAGCAAGTGACAAAGTTAGAACATAAACACATTATTCGATCAATCAGCATTCTCATTCTCATGGCTTCCACAAATGATTACAAAGCAAGTGAGCTATTCCAAGCTCAAGCTCATTTGTACAGAATGATGTATAGCTTCCTGAATCCCATGTGCATTAAGTGGGCCATTGACCTTGGCATTCCTGATATCATCCACAATCATGGTCAACCCCTTACTCTTCCCGAGCTTGTTTCTGCTCTTCATGTTCCACTTTCTAAAGCTGCTTGTGTTCAGCGCCTCATGCGTTTATTGGCACACAATGACTTTTTTGCAATCATCAAAATCGATGACACCAGAGAAGTATATGCTCTTACTCCATCTTCACAACTCCTTGTCAACGACACTGATCACTGTTTGTCTTCGATGGTTCATTTATTAAATAGCCCTACTCTTGTTGGTTTATATCATCACTTGGGGAAATGGACTTCTGGAGAGGACCTCACAATCGTCGAAACCGCATTAGGATCACCCGGAGGCTATTGGGATTTTATTCATCAAAATCCCACTCATTTGAAGACATTCAATGATGCTATGGAAAGTGATTCTCACGTTGTAAGGTTGGCATTGAGAGATTGCAAATCAGTTTTTGAGGGCCTCGATTCCATAGTTGATGTTGGCGGTGGAACCGGAAATACGGCTAAGATTATATGCGACACATTTCCTAATTTAAAATACATAGTGCTCGACCTTCCACAAGTTGTTACAGGCTTAACAGGAAGCAACAATTTGACTTTTGTTGGTGGCAACATGTTTAAATCCATCCCTCAAGCTGATGCAATTTTACTCAAGGTAATTATTATAGGAATTATATGACTTGCTTTTTCTTCACATACATCTAGTATTTTAATCCAGCAATGAAATTCATACATAAGTTTATTTTTTAATGCAGGAAATTATTAGCATATGTTATTGATAGTGCTTCTGCTTCTGACCCTCCATTTATTGTTATTTTTTTGCAGTGGGTTTTACACAACTGGAGTGATGATGATTGCATCAAGATACTTAAAAATTGTAAAAAAGCCATTTCAGGCAAAGGAAAAGGAGGAAAAGTGATCATCATAGATATAGTGATAAATGAAAAGCAAGATGATAGTGAAATGACAGAAGTAAAGCTCTTACTTGACATTGCTATGATGACCAGTCTCAATGGAAAAGAAAGAGATGAAAAAGTTTGGAAGAGAGTTTTTGTGAAAGCAGGCTTTAGACATTACAAGATATTCCCCACATTTGGCTTTAGGTCTCTTATTGAGCTTTATGCTTAAGTCTTGTTGTAATTTTTACTTTGCAGTTTTATTTCTACTCAACTCAAATAAAGTTGATAGTGAGCCACTATGGTAACATAGTTGGCTGGGGAATTGGAAACATCAAGCAACGCTAAAATTATTTGTAATACATTTCTCAAGTTAAATTGCATACAGTGTCCTTCTAACATCCACAAGATTTTCAAGTAACAAACTTCTCCCTTCTTTCATTCGTTCTGTAGATAAAAAAATACTCGTGCCTTTTTCTGGACATCCCTTGTTCTGCGTCACTAAACATTATTTAATCTTTTGTGATTTTAAACTTAGCTTATCATTTAGATACCTTATGGTTATTACCTGTATCAGTTAACCTTTTGAATGACAAAAATACCCTTATTATGCTCTTTGCAGTGGGTTTTACATGGAGTACTTAAGGAGAATTAACAAACCTCCCATTACAATCCACGTGGTGCAACCCAATAAAAAGGAAAAAAGGAAGGCGATTTTCGCAATTTACCTAACCTTCTAATGTTATAGAGGCCCTTAATCAACTCCTGATCACTTCTATTATGGCAAAACACTCCACAAGTAGTTGTCACCCTCTTTACAAAGCAATCGTCGAACACCTTTCGAATGGCTGATTCATGCTTAACCTCACTCTTTTGAAAAGTCCTCAACACAACTCAATGCCCAAAACATGCAGTTTGCTGGTGCCTTGAAGGGAATTTTTTTTATTTTTTTTGGTAAGCTGGAGGGAAATTCTTTATCAGCGCATGAGGTCTCCTAATAAACTCATAGTTTATTATGTTTCAAAGGACTAAAATCAATCTTATATTTAGTCAAAAACATGAAAACTAAGAGTTATTTAACTAAAAAATATTAATTTTGAATTATTGACTAATGTGAATGATTTTTGCTTGTTTTGTAAGTAGTTGAGTTGAATTTGAGTATTGGAGCGATGGTTAACTTAGAAGGACTTAAAGCGATAAATGAGGAGCAGCGATTTAGTGAAAATCTCCATGAAACTGTCTTCCTAACATTTTTTTGTATCAAAGATGATGGATTTGGATTTTGTGTTCTTCATAGAAGTTGTATACCTTTCTTTTATCTTTCCAACGAGACTAAAATCATATCAATCAGACGAATATATCTCAAGTTATGCCCAAAATATAAAATCATATTTATGTTGTCAAAATAACGTGTTTTAATGCTCCGTAATGCATTTTAATGCTTTGATAAGTGAAGCTCTTTATGCTGGAGTGTGTTTTAACACACTCCAGCGTGTTTTAATGCTCGGTTGTGACCCAATTAATGCTCATTATATGGTTTTCACCTAAAACAAGAATACTTACACTATTTAAGCTATTCTTCATGAGTTAAGCGGTTCTTGATATATAACGTAGGCATAGTTTTCATCATAGAAGAGCGTTTTTCATGCTCTTGAGAGACACAGACGAGTCAGAAGCAAGATCACTCTGAAAATCTTGAAGATTCACAATAAATTATAATAAATTAATAAGTGTAACCAATAAATTATAACCGTTAGATTGATGGAAATCAACAATAATTAATTGAATAGTAAGAGTTGTAAAACTTTTTAGTAATAAATATAACATCTCTCATCAATTTATGTGTAAATATATTTTTATTATTAAGGAGTAGATTGGTACATTCACTACAAGAAAACAGGCAAATAACGACCCTTAAACTGAGGCGGTTTAAGAAAAACCGCGTGCAAATGATATACACAGGCGGAAGTGCAGGCGGCTGAATTTAACAAAGGCGGTTCAACAAAAACCGACTTTAAATGACAATTAAAGGCTGTTATAATAACCGCCCGTATATTATATTTTGAGGCGGATAGGAAAAAACCGACTCTGTATTCTCATACCTGAGGCGGATATAAATGCGGTTACACGTTCCGCCTAAAATTGGAATCATTTTGAGGCGGTTAAGTAGATACCGCCTAGAAATATGTATCACACGCGGTTTTGAAACCGCCCCCAAAGTTCATATAGTGGTAGAATTCAAGGCGGTTTGATTTAAAGTGACTCCAAATGTAATTTTGGGGCGGTATGTTTTGAAATCGACTTCAAATGTAATTTTGGGGCGGTTTTCTAGCTGCCTACATGGTCTAATTAAAAAACGATGTATGAGACAACATTCGAACCCTTCCCACAAGGGTGGGTACACTATAAGTAAACCAACTTGGCTATATGAACATTGTATCAAGTCTTCACATTATTATTATTTTATCTTCACCTTTAATTATCTCCCTCCCAAAATTTTATAGAATTTTCGCCTTTCCCACCTTTAGTTTATCATCATTTCAGGTCCCTTTAACAAGACTGTCGTCCTCTTCGCCCTCAAAACTCTCGTCCTCAAACAGAGTAAGCTGCCAACTCTTCGCCCTCAAAACTCTTGTCACTGCCACCTCGTCCGCTGCCACCTCGTCCGCTGCCACCGCTGCCACCTCGTCCGCTGCCACCGCTGTCAGTATGAAATGCTTTGTTCCTTTGAATCATTTTTTTGCTCTTTCTTTGATTCTGTGTGGGACATGGTGTGTGGGAGGAAGCTCGAGCCCGTGGTGAGCTCGACACCTTCATAGGGGTTTTTATTTTCTTTGATTATTTGATTCTGTGTGGGACATGGGGTTTTTTGTTTTTTGATTTCTACATGTATGAAGATGTTGATGTTTGTCTCGCTGAAGGTTTTTCCTCTTGCTTCTCGTTTAGGGGTTTTTTTTTTTCCTCTTGCTTCTCGTTTAGGGTTAACCCTTTCTGCACTATTTGCTCCAAAGCACCCTCATCGCAAGAATCAAACAAATGGCTTCTTCTACCTTCCCCAGAGATTGATGAGGCTAAAGGGTTGTCTAGGGTTTTCAGATGGTTCTTCTTCTTGAATATCCTCCACACCACCCACCCTTCTTCTTGGCCACCATCTCCCATCACATTCGACATCTCAAGTTCTTGAACCTAGGATCAAATGCGCACTTGTGTAGGTCTATTTCTGATGACCTGGGAAATTTGACTTCTCTTGTTGGACTCGATTTGTCAAGTAATCAACTTGAAGGAAAAATTCCATCTTCTTTGGGATACTTGACTTCTCTTGTTGGACTTGATTTTTCAGAAAATAAACTTGAAGGAAAAATTCCAATTTCTTTTGGTAATCTTTGCAACTTGAGGGAGGTCGATTTATATATGTGGGGATTTCAATGTACTACTATAACTAAGAAGAAGTGGAAATCTCAGACATACCATGGCCTTGGTCTTTGAATAAAAGGAACCAGTGAAATTTGGCTTGTCCTCCTCCTTGAACCCAATGCCTGATCCTAGAGGGTGCTCTTTATCATACTCAAATATGCAACCAGTTGCAAAATTCATCATATATAAGCCATGTTCCCTGCAAACATCAGCCAGAGTTAACGTGCCCACTACATTAGTCCTTATTGTCTCAACTTTGTGTGATTCACACCAATCAACATTTGGCCTTCCAGTAACACCAGCTGCACTTAACACATGGGTTGGCATTACCCTGCTTATATCCTCCATAAGTGATTTCCTATCTTGTAGTCTTCCTTTCCCATACTCCCAAGCAATTCTCTCTTCATCACAAAGCTTTCCTAACAACCCTCCTATCCAACCTGTCCTCCCATTTATGAGGAATTTCAATCCTGAATTACTGCGACCGATTTCAGTAAATGACCTCACCAGCCTTGAGTATCCATATTGAAAGGACCATTGAGCTAATTCATCAGAGAGATTGATAGCTGAGAAACGTGGATGTGGGTTTAAAGCAGTAGATACATCACCCCACCAATCAGGGTTATTTTTGTACCAATCAATTGTCATCTTAAGTCCTTCCTCCCAATGAGTTCTCTCCTCCCAACCAAGCTGCTTGAGCTTTTGATCATGAAGGAAATATCTCTTGTCATTGAAAGGCCTATCTTGAACAAACTCAATAACATCTTTAGGATTCAATTCAAAGAGCTCGCAAATGTCCTCTGCTACATCTAACATACTCTTTTCCTTCTGAGTGCCAATATTGTAGATTTGGCCAATCCCTCCTTTATGAAGTATGACATCAAGTGCTTCTGCCACATCCCCACAATGGAGGTAGCTCCTCACATTGGATCCATCACCATGGATTGGCAATTTCTCACCTTTCATAGCACGAAGAATGAATTTAGGAACAAGCTTTTCTGGGTACTGGTTAGGCCCATATTTCTGCCATGGCCAACATTTCTGCACCTGCTTTTGTTGCAGAATAAGGATTGGTGGGTAATAGTTGAGATGCCTCATGATTTCCAATATCAGTCTCCAAATCAGTTTCACCATAAACTTCATCAGTGCTAACATGGATGAACCTTTTAACACAATTGGTGACCCTACAAGCTTCAAGAAGCACATGGGTGCCATATATATTATTGTATGTGAATTCCAAGGAGTTTCCAAACGAATTATCAACATGGGTTTGAGCAGCAAAGTGCATAATGGTGTCTATTTCCTGTTCTATCAAAATATGATTCACAATATCAGCACTAGCTATATCACCCTTAATGAATTTGAACTTTGGTGATGAAGTGCAAGACTGCAGATTCTTGAAAGTAGAACAATAGTCTAGCTTATCAAGAGCTACAATCTTGTAGCTAAGGTACTTGTTAATTAGCCTGGTAGTGACATGTGAAGCAATGAAACCAGCTGCAGGCCATGGTAATCTTTGCAGGCCATGGCTTATATAAATGCTCTCATTTCAATGAAATAATTCATTATATGTGGAAAGAAGATAAATCATGACATATAACTCCAACTCGGTAAGTATACATAACATCACTTATTCAAAGGTTAGTTGTAGCTATTAGAAAAACCACCGTGTCTCACTATAGTACTAATTGTAGTTCAACATCTCTTAGGAATATGACAAATACTATAGTAACACAAACCACCCTATAGTATTGAATAGACATAATTGCATCATGGTACAACAGGCCACATCATTTGGGACTTTTTATGGTACACATGTAGACTTAATCGGATTGGTATTTAGGATCAAAATTCATTTAGAGTTGAATCACTATACATGGCCATTAAATTATATTATTAAGTGGTAAAAAATTATGAATAGGCCCATTATTCCATGTTAGAAAACTAAATGGCCCATTATTCCACCTTCCAGAACCCTGCAGTCGTCCCTTTATACTTCTTGTCCTTCATAATAAAAGATCCATAATGTGCTTGGTCTTTAGGGTACTTATTAACAAAAAGGTACCTCTCATACACAGACACAAACACAAAAGGTGTCATGCTCCTGCTGTTAAATAAATTACTAATGTATAAAGTGTGCAGTTTCTGTGAACCAAAAATATCAAAATTTAAATGCCTGCATATGGTCCTAATTAGCTAGTAGAATTAATAGCATTTTTCTCTATTGTTCATCTTCTCTGCCAGTCTTTCTGTTTAAATGGTTCTGTCTCAACTGCTGTTTGATATTTGAGAATTTAATGATGAGTGTTTTACTTCAATTCATTCGCCTCTGTACACCGGTTGTCATTTTACTTCAATTTGTAACAATCTTGTTTTTGTTTTAATGGGTTTCGCCTCTGCTGCTGTTTCATATTAGGGATTCTTTGCCTTTGATATTTTTTTAATATTTTGCTTTTGTGAATGGTGGATACTAATAATGAGAATTCATGGTCCAGTTCTAGCTTGAGAGACTTCTCCATGCTAAATAAGCTGTTTATGCTCTGTCTATAGTAATATTAAGGTTTCTCAAAGGTAATTCCCTGTGGGCATATTTTGTTGATTCTTACCATGGTTTACTTAACCTAAATTACTTCGTGAAATATGTTTCAATGCAGAAATATAGTGAGATTAATACAAGAAATAGAGCAAAACAGAAGATATATCATACACTTGGTTCCAAAGCTATTGCAAAGACAAAACACGAATTGGTATTTATGTTAATTACATGTCTTTATCTATATCTACTGCACTTTGAACATAACTAACGTTTACCATGTTCCTATTGCTTTAGGAAAAAAAAATATGGATGCAAAATTAGTAGGGGGGAGATGTTTGCCATTTCGCATAAGAAAAAAGATGGCAACTTTGTTAGTGAGGAAGCTAGAAAAAAGAATGTAAGTATTTTATTTGTGAATTAAGAACCTATACTCCCTATCTGCCATCATGTTTATTTTGTACTGTAGGACGATTTACTGGAAGAATTGGAGGACGTAGCTGATGAAGATGAGGCACATGAATGGGCGTTTGGGAAGGAGCACCCGGGACGCGTAAGAGGAATGGGTTTTGGAGTGACACCATCTCAAATACGTAAGCGACCTCGTGAATCGGGATCATCTACTAACAATTCTGGTCCTACACAAGCTGAGTACAATTCTCTTAAAGAAGAACTGGACACCCTAAAGACACAGATGGTCACAATAATGCAGCATATTGGTGCTCCGCTACCCCCTAATTTGACACCAAATCAGGTAACTGTTGGGACATGTTAGAATAAGAATTTCTGCCATAATGATTAGGCTCTCAATGGATAACACTGTGATTAGGCTAAGAATTATAAAAGACCACACAGATTTAATAGGAAAAAAAATTATTTTCCTATTACATGACCATGGATTCCCCATATAAAAATAATAATAAACCCATTTAATTATATGTTGCTACGTGGTGGTAGTTGAAAGGCTTGCATTTTGCACCATGACTTCCTTCTACCCAATTTTATGTGTAGCGCATGAGCTTGGATATTGGATGCTAAACATGATAAAACTTCATCTTTCAATAACAACAAACTAAGTGTCTGTAGGAAGTTGTTGAGTGAGTGTTAGCTATAGCCATTAGCCACTACAAAAGAAACTGCCAGTATGAAAGTAGGGGATTATTTTATGTAGTTCTGGCTCTGGCCTTGTCTCAAAGTAAGCTTGTGTTCAAGCCTATGAAATTAGCATAGGATTGGTAAAAGGCTATTCTATCACTGACATTAGTTACCTCAATTCACAATGGGATTATGGTAAACTATGCCAAAAAAGTAAAAAAAAAAAAAAACTCTGCTTCTGGGCACAAGTGTTTCTAACAACAAATAATGGCCTTAAGGTTTCTTCCTCCTACTTGTTGTAATTATCTTTCTTAATCTGTGTTATATTCTTAATCTGTGTTGTAAGGTGAAAGGTGAAATATTTAGAAAAACTAATGGGCCTAAAAGAATAAACTCTAATCCTTAGTACCAACTTGAAAGGTGAAATATTTTGAAAAACTAATGGGCCTAAAAGAATAAACTCAAATCCTTAAAATAATCTGCCTAAGTCCTAAATATGATCCGGCTAATATTGCTGCCATTTGGTGTCTTTAAATAGAAAGGAATGCTCAAGTTTCTAAAGAAAGGTGCTCAAAAGACAAGTTTCGTGGAGTCTCTTTAGGAGACTTGCACCATCATTCCCTTTATGAAAATTCATTTCCCTGACTGATAAATCCTGCATCTGGTTCCTAATTGTCTAACTGAAATGACAATGGTTGATGATCAATTCTTGTTGCATGGCTGCCAAATAATGGTCGGTAGTATCTTTATTTAAGCCTACATATATTCATGACAAATTTTACACTTGTGGCTATGATATATTTGTCTAACTGAGAGCTTTTGCAGCCAAATATTATTGGCTGAATGGATTTGTTGGTGAGTGGATTTGTTGGTCTGAATAGAGAAAATCCTCCGCCAGTCCTACTCCTTCCCTCGCATTCGCCCTTGTATGTTGTTCCCCTTTTTCCCACTATGCAATATGCTTAATTTGTATGTTGTTGAAAATTTGCAATTCTTTGTTTACAGAGGCCAATTTGGTAAGTTTTTCTTCTATCAATCTAAGTTGTTTACGTGGTCAACTTAGTGCTGTGTGTCATAACTCTTATTGTTTTTTTAAAAGACTATACATGATTGCATTCACTTTATTGGTCTATAATAACAATGTATGCTCAATCTATCATCAGGTTGGAGATATGGGTTCCCCAGGACTTAGAAGATCTTCTCATACTAGCCATACTCCATATGTTGATTCATCACCTTTGGTTCCACCTCCACCACCTCAGCCTTGAAGACTATCTTGGATTTTGTAATAGACTTAGGAGGTTGTTTTATGATGAAACAATTGTGGTTTTGTTTTAAGGTTTGAGACATGGTAATGGTAGTTTGATACTTTTAATGAATTATTAAATAGTGTATGGCTACACATATTTGTGTTCTATTACAATCTTCATTGTCTTTTTCTTTTTTTTTTTGAATTTTCATTTTTTATTTATTATATTTTTTTTAACGTACAGTTTTTCCTGTGTGTACAATAATTTCAATGTTCAAATGTATAATTTTTTTGTAATGTATATTAATAAAAGATGCTTATAAATGCAACAATTTAAATGTTCAAATATCGTTAGAAACAAAATAATGAAAAATGCACACAGCGTAGGGTAATAAAAAAAATAACAAAATTTACTGAAAATAAAATGAAAATTTTTTTTCCAAAAAAGATTTTAAATAAATTATTGCGTACGGTCACACAGGAAACCGCCTCAGGATATAATTTAAGGGCGGTTTGATTCAATAAAAGAGTGAAACAATTTGAAAGGCTTGTAATGAACAATAATCACCCCAGTATAGCAATTGGAAGCGGTCATCATAACCGCCTCTAAATACAACTACAGGCGATTTCCTCAACCGCGTGTAAACTGATTTTGGAGGCTGTTAGCCCAAACCGCCGCAAAATAAATTAATTACGCGGTTCGGAAACCCGCCTCCAAGATAAAAAAGGAGGTGGTTGGAAAAACCACCTAAGTATGCAGTTTAAAGGTGGTTAAACGAACCGCCTCTATATAACGGTAGAGAGCGGTTATTGTATCCGCCTCAATATCCGCCTCAGAATAATAATTTCACGCGGTTACTATAACCGCCTCTGAATGTACCTCCCACGCGGTTATCATAACCGCCTCGGTTCCGCCTCAGAATAGCTATTTCACGCGGTTAACATAACCGCCTCTGAATGTACCTCCCACGCGCTTATCATAACCGCCTCACTTCCGCCTCAGAATAGCTATTTCACGCGGTTAACATAACCGCCTCTGAATGTATGTCACACGCGGTTACAGTAACCGCCTTTGAATTTCTGATTCAGGCGGATATTCCAGCGGTTGAGGTCAACCGCCTCAGATTGATTCGCGGCGGAGTTAACAGAGGCGGTTGGAAAACCGCCTATCCAGGTTATTGGAGGCGGTTCAAACCGCCTCGGATTGCCAAAACAACCGCCCCAGATTACCTATTTTCTTGTAGTGATTGGCATACATTACTTACCAATATTACGCTTAAAATAAAGAGCAAATACGCACAGATAAGAAGCAGATTGACCATGAATAAAATTGGAAAATCTAGAAAAATTCAAAAAAATGAGTAGCTTATTAGGTTAAAATAAAGAGAGTTCAATTTAAGTTAAATTCTACATTATTCTAATGGAGATAAGGGTTTGAACATGTAATATATATTTGATTGTTTGTCTTAGTATTATAATAAATTAACAATATATAATTTATAGTTGATAAAAAAATTATATATTGTTAATTATAATGATAAAAAAATTAATTCAATCATTTAATTGAACTTTTCTAAATTTTTCTATTTTAATTGTGGTTAATTGGCATTTTATCTATGCGTATTAGCTCATAGCTTTGAGCGTAATATTGGTGAATAATACTTCAATAGGTCAATCTACTCCTTACTATATTTGTATTTTTAATGAAACAAATTCTTTTAAAGTATATACGTGTCATTTCTTATTTTTTATTTAAATTTCAAATTTAAATTATTCTTTATCAACTATACAGATATTTTTATAAATTTTAAATATTTTTTTGTTTAATTTATAATCTATTATATTAAATATAATTTTATTATATATATCTTTTCCACTACCAAAACATTAAATTCCAAATTCTTTTTTAACCTATCAAGTTAAAAATTCAAATTTAAAAAGTTTGAATTTTAAATATTAAATATTTTCTCACCCAATATACATAAGAACAAATATTATTAATAGGTTTAACAAATTTCCATACCGAAAGTAGTGGGAAACATGCATAGAAGGTTGTGTATATTATCTAAGTAATAGCTTTTAGTTATTCATTCACGTAATAGGAAATTGAGTTAATTATACTCTTACATCAAAAGAATGAAAGTTTAATTTCTTTCGTATATATTAAATTAAAATTTTCATTTTTATATTGATTAAATTTGTATGATTTGTTTTTTCCAGAATGATTGATTTTATTTTTATTTAATTTAAAATTTATAATTTAAGTTCTTTTGTATTAATTATACATATTTTAAAAAAATTAATTTTTTTATCTTTTAATTTATAATATTTATATATTGGTTGTACGTATATATTTAAAACGTACTGCAATATATATAATATTCTTAATTTTCTCTTTCGTGCTGCAATAATATTGTATTGAGATTTAAAAAAATGCCCGGAATTATAATTTTATCTTTTTTGGGTTCTTTAGAGAAAAACCAAAAAAGAGATTAGCATCTCTAACTTGTAACTTTCAAGACCAGAACTTTCTTGAATTGGATTTGTTGGAAGAAATTCAAGTGGTTGCCACTAACTTACCGTTGCTTGATCACAATAGAAACTTCATAATTTTTGCCGTTTTGGTTATTTCTAGTGCCATAGCAGATCAAAGGAGAGAAAAATGCCACAATAAAGTCAATGCCAGTATAGTTTAAAGACACAAATCTTAGCATGTATCTAATGACTTTAATATTTAGTGAGTGATGCTAAAAGTTTACTAAATTTACTTTGTAAATTTGTACGTTGCATCTAAGAACTTCATTTATATTGAATCGGAAAAAAAAAAAAAAGCAATTTACTAGGAGCATGAGAGGTGAACAAGTGAGAATATAATGAACTAGCCACGATTCTTTCAAAAGTCATTATGATACTCTTTCTTGCACTGTATAGAATAGTACAGGAGGGACTAATAAAGTGCATGTACTACAGGCAAGTTCCGGTGAAACCTCTGGTCTACAGTCTTTAAAGGGAATCTTCTTTAATTGAGTAGAGTGAGTTCGTTACTAAAAAAAGAAAACTACCTTTCTGGATGCTATCGCTTTAATTCTTGTAGGTCTTTCTTTCGTGCTTTCATTCTTTGTTTAAGGGCCTCAGGACCTTGTTGTTGGTGACAATTTTCGTAAACAAAGTTGAGAACTTCCTCTCTATAATCATTTTTGAAAAGAGTTAAAAACCTTAATTTTGAACCACCCCGAATAAAATTACCTCCCGTAGAGAATACATATGATTTATCAAAAAAAGAAAAAGAAAAAAAAAAAGAGAAGAAGTAGAATGTGGTATTTTGAAAAAAGGGATGAATTATTTTAGGGACAGATATTGTGATACCCAACTAAAGTTACGACCAATCATCTCCCCGTTAGATTGGTAGTAGCGATCCGACGGTCCTCGTCGATCTATTAAATAGCCCCTCTATATTCGTTTATCTCTCTCCCTTCTCTCTCTCCTCATTGATAACCATACACTCAGCCACTGCCCGTCACCCCTATCCTCTGTCTTGACGTCCGACGGCGCCGCCTTCCTCTGTCGAGCCGCCGCCGCTGCATCCCGCGGAGAGCTTCGCCGAATACACGAGCCAGGGTTCAATTTTTACAACCAAATTCGATTTTTACCAGATATACCAGTTCGATTTTTCTGATCTGCCTGATTTACCGATTTAATTCGTTTTTTCATAGAATTATTAATTATATTAATGGAATGGAATGGTATATATGTATAAGGGTTTGATTTTTACAACCAAATTCGATTTTTTCCAGATATACCAGGTTCGATTTTCCTGATCTGCCTGATTTACCGATTTAATTTGATTTTTTATAGAATTATTAATTATATTAATGGAATGGTATATATGTATAAGCATATATTTATCAAGGGTATGCAGAATATATATTCCGGCAAAACTCAAATATGGGCGGCGGCGGGCGGTGGCAGAGTGCATGATTATCAATGAGGAGAGAGAAGGGGGAGAGAGAAACGAATATAGAGGAGCTATTTAAGAGATTAACGAGGACCGTCGGATCGCTACTATCAATCTAACAGTGAGATGATTGGTCGTAACATTGATCGTAACTTTATTTGGGTGTCACAATATCATGTCCCATTATTCTAAAACAAAAAAGGATGAATGTTTTTATTTCCTATACACATAAAAATATACAATGTTCATTTTTCTCTTTTTTTCATATGGCCCCACACACTTTTATGTGTGTTTGAGATAAATTTATTTCCAATAACATGAAAAACATTAATCCTTAAAGTACAAGGTGATTTTATATAATTTGTCCTTTAAATTATAAATCAAAATAATAATTTTATTTTTAAAGTCATATCATGTATATTTAATTTTAAAAAATAATCATTAAAAAATATATTAGATGCTACATCAAATTCGCCCAATGCACCTTTGACCTACATAAGATGGGAAAATTTTCCCATGGTGCTGCACAATGACAATTTGTTTTTGGTCTTAAGGTAAATCAACAATAACTGTCTGGGCTTACTTAAATTCATTTGCTGGATCGGGCTTGGGTCTGGGCTTTGTGTGTTGTTTAAAGTTTAAACTTGGCTTTTTGGACAAGGGTTAGTGGGCCCATTATTGCACTCATTTCTTATGCTTCTTCTTCCCAACCTAAAACCTTTTCTAAACCCTGCTCTTTCTCCGCCTTCAAGTGAAGCACAAGCTTGTTCTTGAATCTAAGAAACAATAGATATGGCACCACACGATAAAAAATCGCTTAAGAAGAACAAGAATAAGGACTCAGGAAACATGCCAAAAATCGATAAAGCCTCGAAGAAAATATTCAAACCCAAGAGGGAGCAAAACGACGCCGCCGCTAAGTCTGAAGCACTCGCTTTGCAGCTCGAAGACGAAGTTCCCGATTTCCCCAGAGGTTTCGAATGATCTTTACACGGTTTTTATTTTCCGTTATTTTGTAACTCAGAATTTGATTGAATGTGGACTTGTGTTGTTTCCGTTAGGGGGAGAATTTTTTGTGAAGCGAAGGAATGGAAGAGAAGATAATGATGAGTTTGGGGATGAGGAGAAATCATGGAAGACGAAGAAGAATAAGAAGGGGAAAAATGTGTTGAGGAAGAGTAATGAACCCGCAGATGATTGGGGCTTGCTTTCCAGCGATGTTATTGCCGGAAAACTACCGCGGCGTGTGAATAAAATTACTCTCAAGGTGGGGTTTAGCATGTTTAGAATGGATGATGCGTGTTGATTATTTATTTTATTTTATTTTGATAGCTACCTGAATGTTATCACCTTATTGGTTATTTTTGATATGTTTTGTGTTAAGTGTGATGAATGATTTATTCTGCTTTGTAGAGATGAAATTTACCATGTAATTCGTAGAAAAAGAACATATCTCTAGTGAACTGCCATGGTATATGGCATCTGTATAAATCACTATATATATAGAACTTGGAAAATTTTGGTTTCGTGATTGAGGATTGAATTTGTATGTTTTATGTCATGATGAATTAAAATAACTGCTAAAAAAATATTTTTTTTTTGTTTTTAAATTTTCATTCAATTTTTCAATCGGGATGTTCAAATTGAGCTTTATAATAGGCTTATAGTCTTATTTTTAATATTTAGCCCTTTTTCTTATTTGGCTGATTGACATCATACCTTAGGATTCTTTTTGTCTGTGTATGTTCTGTGCTTAAACTTTCCACTCTTGTATGTATGCCAGAATATATCTCCTGGAATGAAGCTTTGGGGAGTTGTTGCTGAAGTGAATGATAAAGACCTTGTAGTTAGTTTACCTGGGGGTTTACGTGGTTTAGTTCATGCTTCAGATGCGTTGGATCCTATTTTCAACGACACAATTGAGGTTTGCAATAAGATTTTCTGTAAAATTCGCACTGGATTGCCTCTCACTGTCCTTACACGTTCTCTTAATTAGTGGCTCAACACAATTTCGTAATTATTTTTTGCTATTGTTATTTACCCATCAGTTTTTGAGCTCACTTTCTCTCTGTCTCTCTCTCTCTCGGTCAGGTTGGGGAAAGTTTCCTTTCTAGTGTATTTTGTGTTGGGCAGCTGGTTTCTTGTGTTGTGTTGAGATTGGATGATGACAAGAAAGATAAAGGAAGTCGGAAAGTTTGGCTTTCTTTGCGTCTTTCTTTGTTGCACAAGAACTTCAACTTGGATGTTGTTCAGGAAGGCATGGTATGTCATTATTTGTGTATGGAATTATTTGTTATAATTATTATTTTTTATTATTGGTCATCTAGAATAGGATTTAATTTTCTCCTTTAATTGGGGTTGTCAATTGTGTAATACATGGAGCCAGCGATATGCATCTCAAGGTAAAGAGAAAAGTTACCAAAGTCATCTATAAGAATAATCTCAATAACTTTTAAGCAACCCTGTGATGACCCTTTAGCTTAGATTTTTTATTTTATGTTTAAGTATCAACATGAACATCACCTTTGTACCAAGTTAGTTGGGGTCGGTCGATTTTTGCGAGCATATGAGATACAGTTTGTTTGCTAATCTCGAATTATTAGGCATCCGTATTTGTATCTGTACTACATTGGATGTCAGCATTTAAACTTATATGGATCTAGGTATCAATTCACAATGCTTGTGCCTACTTATTTGTACATTGCATATATACAGGTCCTTGCTGCATATGTGAAAAGCATTGAAGACCATGGTTACATTCTTCATTTTGGTTTGCCTTCTTTCATGGGATTCTTACCAATAAATAGCTCTACTGGTAATCATAACTCAACTGTTGTGAATTTTAGTTGCTTCATATTGTCTGGTATGGTTAAACCAAACTCAATTTATGGTTTGTTTGCCTTTCTTTTGTTTAAATGCCTGTAGAAGGCCGGGGCAGTGAATTAAAAATTGGCCAACTTCTGCAAGGTTTGGTCAGGAGCATTGATAAAGTTCGTAAAGTGGTTTACTTGAGTTCTGACCCTGATACAATGTCCAAAAGTGTGGTATGCTTCTTCTGTATTCATTATGTTGTCTTTTTGGTGTCTTTTTTATGGTTCCCAATTTCCTTTTTGATTTGTTTTTTCCTTGTGCATTTGATACAGAACAAGGATCTCAAAGGTATTTCTATTGATCTTCTAGTTCCTGGAATGATGGTTAATGCCCGTGTGAAGTCAATCCTCGAGAATGGTGTTATGTTATCATTTCTTACATACTTCACTGGAACTGTAAGTATATACTGCAATTGTTGTAATAAGAATGCATAAATGTAATTTTGAGTAAATAAATTATCCTGACAAACCCGATGCCTTCACGAAATTAATTTTTGGAATCTTTTTACTGCAGGTTGATCTGTTTCATTTACAAAATATATATCCTGCATCAAACTGGAAGGAGAAGTACAATGAATCTCAGAAGGTACTTTTGAATTCCAACTTTGCATGCAACTTTTACAACTTTTATCGCGCCCAATTTCTCGAATTGTATCCCTGTTCTTTGCTTTATGTACTGAAATACTTTTGTTGCAAGATCTTTGAGTATAACTTAGTAAGTTATTAAGTGCCAAGCTTTTTTCAGGTACATATGCATCATCTGATTTTCCAGTGGAAAAATCTTTCTGATGCCTTTGCATGTTTAGTAATAGTTTGCATTAGCATCTTTGTTATCTCTCTCTTTTTGAAGAGAGACAAAGACACCGTTTCAGCTGAAAATGATACGGAATTTGACTGTAGTGTAAAAGCAATCCATTATCCATTAGAAGGTTCTCGCAGTCTAAAGGTCTACCAAATTCTCTCTTTAACTGATGCTAGGGCTGTATAATTTAAGTGCATGCTCATTATGTTTGTAAATAAAAGTGGATTAGCACGCATTTAAAATACAAGTTTTTTTGGTGAAAGTTTCTTTTTCTTTCTATCAAAAGAAATTATCCTTGTTTTATTCCGATCCACCCCTCCCAGGTAAACATTAGTTGTGTACCTATTAGTTCTTTGGTTTGGCATTGTTGAATTTCTGATTGCAGTCATAATGCATCATCATGTTGGTTGTAGCTTCATATTTACTTCTCAACCGTGATAGACATTGACACACATTGAGTTCGAGAAATGATTTGTGTTTTCAGCCGATGCTGTCGTTTGTGTTATATTGCAAGTCATCTCCTTTGAAATTTACATTTCAATTTTTCTTATTGCCTCTTATGTAGGTTATTTCTCGGATATTATTCATTGATCCATCAAGTAGAGCTGTTGGTTTGACGCTGAATCCTCATCTTGTTCAGAATAAGGCCCCTCCCTCTGTAAGTATGGTGGTCTTATATATTGTTGGTGCTCTATGGATGGGATATTTCATCCCATGGAATGGATTCTGTAACTATTTCTTCTCCTCTTTCCTGCTGTAATAACCAGTCCATGTTGTTAACTTTTGTGTTTCTTGTCTAGTGCTTCCAAATTTAGATTGTTGTTGATCACAGAATATGATTTGGATTCAACTTAGCCAAAAAAAAAAGGAAAAGATAATATATATATATATATATAGGGTTTTATAATTCTCATGTTGAAGGAGAATTGAAATATCATGTTGTAGAGATAAAAAACATGTTGGACCCGTGTCTTAGAAAAATTATATGTAGGACCTATGTCAGCACGGAAATCGAAGGGTGTGTAGGAAAATTGTAATTCTCATGTTAAATGAGAATTATAAAACCCATATATATAATACAACCAATGGCGTTGCGTAACTAGATGACAAAACAGCAAATTCAATAACTAAAGAAAAATATCAAGTTCTTTAATATAATTAGTAGGACTCCGAGACAATAACTAGCATTGCATTCAAAACAATACTAAAAACAATTGTATGCTACAAAAGTGAAGGGTTCAGAGTTCGAACAGGTCTGTACTAGAATAGTCTGTCATTTCTCTCGAACCAATTTATCAAATACAGTCAATTCCCTATGTACAAGTTACATAGCTATGAAGTTTCTATTCTTTATGTTAGTCAGGTGTGTGCCTAAAAGAATGCCAAGAAATTTACACAAGAAATGGTGCCCTTTTAAACATCATTGAATCTTTGTGATGGGGTGATTCTAATAATCACATGAATGTAGGAATTCTGATTAGTTTTTGTCCCCTACCCTGATAGTTTAGAGGCTCTAAGTCTGTGTAAATCTTTGTTAAATGGTGTGTGTTAGGTGCTATAGCAGATCGGATATAAGCAGTAATTTAATACCACATTGCTAAGTTACTTGTATAGTTTGAAAGAGGCTTTTCTTCTCTTTGTAAAAATCTATCTCTCTCTCCCCCTCTTCTGACAACATTGTTTGTTGATAATTTGCTAAGTTGGTATTTTGTTTATATAAGTTAGTGATCATGTGTACCATGTAAGAGACTGATGAACTGACTTTTCTGTTCAGCATGTTAAAATTGGAGATATATATGACAACTCAAAAGTTGTCAGGGTGGATAGAGGATCAGGACTATTGCTTGAAGTTCCATCAATTCCTGAGTCAACTCCAGCTTTTGTCAGTGTATGTTGTTTCTGAACAATTTCTGATGATGCAGACCTTTTACAATTTGAATTTTGAATGGTCAAAAACATTACAATAACAATTAAGCCTTACCCCACCAGGCAAAGTGAGAATGATAATTGAAATTATTGCTGACAGATATCTGATATTGCGGAAGAGGAGATCCAGAAGCTTGAGAAGAAGTTCAAGGAAGGAAATCATGTTCGAGCTCGTATTCTTGGGTTAAGGCATTTGGAAGGGCTTGCTACAGGGGTTTTGAAGGTTGTCATTCTACTTTCATTTAATTTCTTAAATATAATAAGCATCTGTAATTGAATGATTGCAGTAGTTCTCTTTTCTGTTGGTATTTCACTTGCACCACATTCTTATCACCTTACATAGGTCTGTTTGTTTGGAGAATAGTGTGGAAGTTAAATCAAACAAATATTGGGCTTGACATTCAACATCATTAAGCTGTCAAGGTCAAGGGGGATTGTTATTTATATATGATTTCCTTATTAGCTGGCCAAATTTGGTATATAAGGACAAGATATGTTATACTTATTAAGTCATGATTCATAAATTCTAATGTAAATTACACTCTCCTCCCGAGAGATGCTCATATTACATTGCCCTCTTTATTTTGAAAAGTTACACTCATTTTCCGAGAGATGAAAATGTGCCACACATTAGTCCATTTGAATGTAATCAACCCTCTTAGCAGTGATGAATAACTACGAATGATCCTCCCAGGGGAATTATTACTCTTTCTATGACTCTCAAGTGTCATATGCAACTAGTTTTGAATTCCTACTGTCAACTTTGGGACTTCAAAGATGAAACTAAGTTTTGAACACCTCCACTATCAGTTTGAGATTTGACCAAAACTCTTTATTTTATCTTCTAAAGTGCCAAAGTTGATAGTAGGGGGTTCATAATTACTGGCTGATGATGCTAAGAGTTGCAAAGGGAAAAAAACTGCCCCTAAGAGACTTGTTCACATTAAGATGGATTTAAGTATAATTTTACAAAACATATTCATCTCTGAGGAGAAGGGAGCGCATTTTTTCAAAGTAGAGAAGAGGGCTCTGTAATTTAAGCATCTCTCGGTGGAGGGGAGTGTAATTTACCCTATAATTTACTCTGTCCTATGTGTCTGTACATCAGTGCAGTTTACCCTCTGTCTAATTGCTGTAGACTATGTACCTGGAATTTCACACAGTTGTATCATTGTTAAACTCTTTTGAGCTTATATGTATCTATTTTTCTGTGTTTATGTGCATTTGTACTTTTAGGAGGTCAGCCTTATAATGGACAGAAGACTTCTCTCATTCAAGAGTTCTTAATTCTTATGATTGTATTGAGTGCTTGGAAATAAATTTTAATGGTACTAATCTCTTGTGGAAATATAACTGGTTATAGTTGTTTATAATTGTTAAATAGTGAGCTTTCTACTATTTATTTCCCCATGTTAGATTATTGCCAATCTTTTCATTCATCAATACGTTCTACATTTCAGTTGTTATAAAAGCTTCGTGTTGTGCTCTCCACTGTTTTCTTTTGATGAGTGGCTTGGCTTGTGTGTCTATCCCATAATCATATGGGGAAGTAACTGGAGTGGGCTCTTTGAACCAGAGGCCATATAATTAATTGATTCTATATTTGATGATTCTTCTCTGAATCGAATATGTTAAATTTGCTGAAGGTTGCAAATTAATATCATTTCTTATCCATATTTTATTAAAAAAAAGAAAAACCTTAGATGCCTAAACTGAGCTAGTCTGTTGTTTCTATGTATAATGATTTTCTGTGTGGCTATCATTTTAAGTGAGATGTTATCTGGAATAATGTGAATTTGTAGGAAGTTTTAATTTGGTCATCTTTATGTTTTCATATCAAGCAGGCTAGTGCTATTGGAGAGGCAGTATTTACTCATTCTGATGTCAAGCCGGGGATGGTGGTGAAGGCTAAGATTCTTTCAGTTGACAGCTTTGGCGCCATTGTGCAAATTCCTGGTGGTGTGAAGGCACTTTGTCCTCTTCGACATATGTCTGAACTAGAAATTGCAAAGCCTGGGAAAAAATTCAAGGTTCTATTTTAGCTGTGTATGCATTTTGATTTTTTGTTACCTGATGGGACAAATGAGACATTTCATGACTGAAGCCTTTGCCTGGATTGTGGTACAGGTGGGAGCTGAATTGGTTTTCCGTGTGCTTGGTTGCAAGTCAAAAAGAGTGACAGTTACATACAAGAAAACCCTCGTATGTTTCTGTGTGGACTCTTCTCCAGTTTGTTCAATCTCTTAATAAACATTTTTTTTTCCTTTTTTCTGTTTTAAATCCAATACTAGCCCTTATGTTTTTTTCCCCCCTCCTTTGGATAGAAGAATTATTATGCATTAGAAGAGGAAGGAGAGGTACATGGTTGAGGGTAAGATATTCTTGGTAGGGTAGGTAGAATGAGATAAGTTTCCACCAGGATCCCATATTTTGAAGCCTCTTGACCCGGTTATACTTGAAGAAAAGGAACCACCATTGGAGTACCCACCTAAGAACTCGTCTTGCCATTCAATAAACTCTTGACTTGATTTGATCCATTTATTCGACTCGGTAAATATATACTCCTTCAACTTGTGCTCCACTGCCTCTTCCGCAGACGTTTGAACTGCGTCTTGTTTTTCTACCTTCTTCTTCGGCATAAGTTGCCGGAATCTTGCTTCCTGCCGCTAGCCGCCGTACGTCCCTCCTGTCACGCCACCATGCGAAAACTGGTTCACAGTGCCTCGGCCATTAAAGTTTTGCATGTTGCTGCGCTGCGTGTAGCCAATCGGGTTGGCCAGCCACCGTTCCGCCATGTCCTCGGGCGACCATCGTCGGAAACGCGCATCTTCCCCACCATCGCCCCCTTCTGAAGTTGCCGTCTCGTTTGTGTTTTGCCCTAAAATTCTCCCTGTTTTAGCTTGATTTTGACTTGGGCCCATATTGTATGAGATCCAC
The DNA here is from genome assembly GCA_032173675.1 of Gastrolobium villosum. Taxonomy (NCBI): domain Eukaryota; kingdom Viridiplantae; phylum Streptophyta; class Magnoliopsida; order Fabales; family Fabaceae; genus Gastrolobium; species Gastrolobium villosum. The sequence goes on from JAVKPL010015964.1 coordinate 41,569, forward strand.
CCCATATAACTGGACCCTCTTTGGAAGTTATTGGGCCTGTGCTGCTGATTTAAGCCCACACTAGTACTTCCTTCCCTTACGGACCAAAGGGCAAATTTTGTATAGTGTGACAACCCAATTCCCTTGCAGCCCACATATCCACACACCATTCCCATCATCGTCTCTTTCCCTTCTGCCCAGTGTATCAACGTTATTACTTCTGCCATTTTTGCCACCTGCTGCCTTCCACCCACAGCTCTAATGTCCTTATGCACAATAGTTGTTCCATTCCTTTCGCAGATCTTCTCTTCTTCTTCTTCTTCCTCTCTGTCTTCTTCATCTCCCTGCGCTTTTGTTTTTCCTTTTTCTCCCATTTTTTCTGCATCTTCATTGTTGTTTCCTTGGCCTGCTCCTGCTCCTTCTTTTTCTTTTTTTCCTTCTTTCTCTTTGATTTATGTTTCTTCTTCTTCTGATCCGTCCTTGCTGTCTTCGTCGGATTCTTCCTCTCCTTCTTCGTCAAACTCCATCTTCTTCTTCTGCAGTCTTTGATCTTCCTCATCTTCTCCTTCTTCTTTTTCCTTTTCCTTTTCATTTTCTTTTTTTGGTTCAATTTCTTCTTCTTGTTCTGTGTTTTTGTTCTTTTTTCCTTCTTCTTTTTCTGTTGTGCTTCCTTTTATTTGGACTCTGTTTCTTTGATTCTCGCTTTTTGTTCTTGTGCAAAACATGGATCCATGCGCTCTATGAACATCCAAATTGTTTTCTGAAGTTGATGAAAAGTGTCTTCAACACGATCCATGCTTGCTTCCAATCGATCCATGCTCCTCTCCATTCTGTTGTTTTCCATTTTTTTTAGATCTGCTCCGAATATATATATATATATATATATATATATATATATTTTTTTTTCAGATCTTGGATTTTTTTCATTTTTTTTAATCAGATCTGGATCCAAAACACTCCAAGGATTGTAGTGCTTTGATACCAAATTGATGGAACCCTTTTTTATAAATCTGAAATTGCAGAAAATATAAAGAAAATACAGAAAATTAAACACCAAAAAAGACCCCACTCACTCTAAAGCCAAATACCTAGGCCAAAGAGATCCCAAGAGATCCTTTCCCAAAACCCCCACTCCAAATACTCTGAATACATTCCATAATGAAACCCCACCCTAAACATCTCTATATATACTAATTCCTAGTTAATGGGTTTGGTTACTTAATTGAAGGCCCATCAATACTCCCCCTCCAAAATTCACCTTGTCCTCAAGGTGAGGGAAGAGTACAGGTAATGTGAGTTACGTTCCTCCTGGGTCCCAAATCAACCAGTCTGATTTCTGCTTTTCAGTGACACGTGGAGGAGAGAGACAAACTCGTTGTACTGTGTAGCGAGTAAACTCTCAAAAATTACTTTTTGAATTGCATGTCTGACACGTGTCATAAGTATCAGAGAACGAGAGAGAATGAGAGAAAGTCATTGTGTAATATTGAATGATCTAAAATCTGTTCGGATACAAAGAGAAAGCTCTGTTTATAGAGCAAGGCAATGACTCAAAGTTGTGTCAACATATTAACAATACTAACAAACTACTAACTAACTACTAACAGATACAAGCAGATGTAAACATGCTAAAATACAACGCTAAGCTGAAGCTAAAAGCTATGCTATTTACTAATACCCTCCCGCGAACTTAAGGAGGCTTGGATGTCAGTAAGGAGCTATCCAAGACCTTGAGTTTGGTTCTTAAATCAGCAAAATGAGGAGAGGACAGAGGCTTTGTCAATGTGTTGGCAACTTGATCAGACGAAGGAATATGAGAAACAACTAATTCCTTGTTAAGAACTCGTTGACGAACAAAGAAGATATCCAGTTCCATATGCTTGGTTCTGGCATGAAGAACAGGGTTGCGAGTAGAGCAACTGTGCTCATATTATCATAGAACACGTGAGGGTCAGAGTAATAATGAGAGCCAATCCGAGAGAGCTTACAACCAGCAGGCATAGGAGAAGAGATGCCTTATGCTTCCTGCATAGAAGCTCTAGCAAGTAAGTCTCGAATATACTTGGATTGAGACAACATCAAAGTGTTCGAACCAGTCTCCTTAACCTCAACACCAAGAAAATAGTCTAGGTTGCCCAAATCTTTCAAAGCAAATTGTGCATTAAGCTGTGTGATCAAATGAATGATGAAGGAAGGATCAGATCCAATGACTATAATATCATCTACATAAATGAGAACATAAGTACATCTAGAGGAAGAACGAAGGATGAATAAAGAAGGATCACAACAGCTTGCCTTGAAGCCAAAGCTAGAATAGACTCCTTCAGTTTATCAAATTAAGACCCTAAAGAGCCTTGTTAAGCTTGCAAACCAACTGTTTATTAGAGTGCTCAAAACCAAGGGGCTGCACCATGTACACTTCTTCTTCAAGATCACCATTTAAGAATGCATTATTGACATCCAATTGCCTAAGAATCTAGCCATGAGTGAGGGCCAAAGTAAGCATAATTCGGATGGTTACTGGTCTGACCATTGGGCTAAAAGTCTCATTATAATCAAATCCAAACTGTTGATGGAAACCCTTTGCAACAAGTCTTGCCTTAACTTGTTTATGGAGCCATCAGGATTTTCTTTAAGTCTGAAAACCCATTTGCAGCAAATGGCAGACCTGTTAGAAGGAAAAAGGGACAAGAGTTCAAGTATTGTTAGCTAATAAAGTAGTGTATTCAGTTTTCATAGCCTCAAGCCGAGGGGTACTGCAAAGAGCCTGTTTAACTGAGGTTGGTTCTAAGTGTGAGAGAAGAGCATGAGCTCGAGCAAGAGTCTTTGATCTTGTTTGAATAGAATGTGTAAGAGAAGGAGGTAAAAATTCAAAAGTGGGAGACTCATGGGAAGAAGATGAGGAGGAAACATGTTAGCTATCTAAAAGTGAGGGAGTGGGGGAGTTTCTGACAGAGGCTGTGTCTGAACTGATAGAAGCAAAATCTGGACCGGCAGAGGCCAAAACTAGACTGCTAGATGAAGATGAGGACACTGAACCTGATGGACTATGTTGACTGTGATTGGGTGAAGCAGTAGGAGATGCTTGTATAGGAACTTGAGGACTGATGATGTGGTGACTGGGCAGGAGAAGAATGTGCAACAGGTTGGGTACTAGAAGAGTTACTGGGTGATGAAACATCTTGAATAAAAAGAGGAATGGAATGGGAAACAGATGGAGAAGGTGCAATATAAGACTTTGCTCATGAATTGGCATAGGGGAACAAATATTCATTGAAGATGACATCTTTAGAAACAAAGGTTCTCCCATCATTATTTGGGCAAATGTAACCTCTGTGGCTAGAGGAATATCCAAGAAATACACTGATAGGGCCAAACTCCACAAAGCCCAATTTGGTAAAGTCTATGTCAGAGACCATGATAGGAGCAAATGGCCCAATGGCCCTGAACGTATATGACTCAACAAGTTTGTTAGTGCATTGGAGAAGTTTGTTACATAAGCATGTGTGTGCGTGAATAAGTTTGTTAGTGCATTGGAGAAGTTTGTTACATATGCATGTGTGTGCGTGAATGAAGGCACCGAGGAGGTCATTCTGGTTTGCGCATGCAAAAGGGAGATATCAGGGCGTCTCGAAAGATCCTGAAGCACTTTACATTTCGTTAATTTTTTCTTTATTTACTTCTGCAAATTTTGAGCTATAGCAGCACTATAGTGTGTAATCAGATTTGGTTTCTTGTTGAACACTGTTGTTTTTACTGGAATAAGACTTAAATAGAAGCAATATTCAGAAAATTCAATTGTTTACTGTTTGATTCCTGTCATACACATTCTTGGGATTTATATTCAAGCTTATATTTGTTAAAGGCCGAAGGAAAGGAATGCAAGTACAACCAAAGACTTTTAGAAACTTATAATTAGAAACTTATAATCAGGTTCAATTTTGTAAAGTTTGATATAACGGACTTAAAGTTTATGGATGCAGTGGGTAAACGATTTATAAGGAAAGTGGCAGAACTAAAGGCATAATCCCAGAATTTCATAGGGAGAGATGCATGAGAGTGTTAAACTAGTTTCAACATTGTGTCTATGCTTTCTCTCTTCCACACCATTTTGATTATGTGTATCAGGGCAAGTTATTCTATGCAATATGCCATGAAGTTGTAAGTATCGAGTAAAGGAACGAAACTCCCCACCCCAATAAGTTTGAATAGCTTTAATAGAATCATGAGAATGGTTAGAAACCATAGAATGAAATTTCTTGAACACTGAGATGGCATCAAATTTTTGTTGAATGGGAAACAACCAAGTATACTTTGTGTGAGCATCAACAAAGGATATGTAATATGAATTGTCAAGAGTAGATTTAACTAGGGATGGTCCCCAAAGATCACTTTAAATCAACTCAAAGGGAAAACTGTAAATAGTTTGATAGGAAGGAGAATGTAATCTGGGAGCTTTGTTAAGACAACATGACGAACAAAAATCAAACTCACTTTTATTATCAAATGGGATTTTACATGAATTCAGAATATTCCTTAAGGTTACATGGTGAGGATGGCCTAATCGACTATGCCATAAAGAATATGCTGAATTAGAAATATGACTAGGCTGAGTACAAGTGAGAACGTAAGAACTATTACAACTATCAATTGATGAAACAAAATACACTCGTGAACTATTACAAGATGTAGAATCTCTAACAGGAAGTGAAATTTGAGGAAGTTGAACTCCTGGAAATCTATATAGTCCATCCTTGCTAACAGATCCTTCAAGGAGAAGCTTATGGGACTCCTGCAATTTAACAAGACATTTAATGGGATGAAACTTAAAATAAACTTTGTTGTCTGTGGCAAACTGACAAACACTTAATAGGTTCTTCACTATCAAAGGAACAAGTAATATATTTTTGAGTTTAAATTGAGTTTGACAATCAAAAGGATACACAAACTAAGTTGAACCAACAGCAAGAATGGGCAAACCTTGTCCATTACCAATGAGAATCTGATATGTTCCAGAAAGTTGCTAGCTCTGAACAAGATTGGCAGGATTTGCAGTTACATGATGGCTAGCTCCAGAATTAGGAAACCATTCAATTGTAAGAGCGAGTTTGGAAGAGGCAGCAAGCCTGATCGTGAAGCAATCGTAGCTTGAGGTGCTGTATATATTTGAGGACGCACATACTGATAGGATCTTTGTTGTGGAGGATTGAAATACTGCAAAGCATTCGAAGTTAGAGTCGGAATGTTAGGAACAAAATGGTCATCAAACCTATGCCATCAGGAACGAATGTCATGTCCATATTTGTAGCAAAGTTGGCAATATACATTGGAACGAGGTCCACATCCTCTTCCTCTGCCATTCCTACCTCTAAACCTTCCTCGTCCTCTGTTTCCAGCGTTAGAAAGACCAGAACAGGAGCATCATAAGTCTGGTTCATGCTCTGTTTTTTGTTCGGTAAAACAGAGACGAATAGAGGATTTCTGTAACAGCCCGTGTTAACCCGGATTGTTAACACACTATCGTATTAAGCCACGCTTAATTAAAACGCGGAATAACTTTTTCTTTAATTCAATTATGACGTCATTAAACTTAACCAACTTGATTTCTTAACCAATTTCATAAAAATACTGCCTGTGTGTAAATTGCAAGACAACTAACTGAATACCTCGTACATAAATATAATGTGAGTATCTAAAACCACAGGACTACAACATGCAGCCTGGGTCAAAATCCTGATACTTTAATTACAACATTAAATTAAAAGACAATAGTCAAACCATGTGGCATGGACAAACCCCATGCTCACCAAATAAGGCAACAATGCCCACAAACAGTCTCAACATGATAACATAAATAAAGCGGAAAACATAACAGCAGTCAGCATATCATCATATCAACTCAGCTCGGGCCTCCTGCCACCTGAGCCCTCAACATTACCTGATCCTGAAATAAGCGTCCCCAAACGTGGGGTGAGATCTCTAACAAGAAATCTCAGTAAGACAAGGGGTCCTCAAGGAGTCTCCACCCCAAGCTCACTTACATGTGTAATATAAGTTCAAAAACAGTATTTACAATATAAGTTCCAAAATCATGCGATGCAGCAATTAATCATGCCATGTGTGTTTATCAAATCTACTGGCCAGAGAAATGTAGGAATACGTCTATGCCTACATGAGTACATGGATACTACCTGCACCTCACCCACAGCTTCACCATCTTGTATGTACTACATACTCAGGCTTACCGTCTAGGTGGACACCACATGCATCTCATAAAAGCTCATTGCATATAAATAGCTCAACAGCATTTCCAAAACAACAAAGCATGTAACACAGCATGCATAAACCCATCCCCATGGGACATGGTGGAACAATAAAATGGCTAAACCGAGGACACGAAAGCTTACCTTGCAAGCTAGCTATCCAAGCCAAGAGTCCAACCACTCACAAGTCCAAAAACAGCAGTATCACAATCTGATATGGACCAATAATACATCAATATTTATGCACAACAAGCATACAACTTAAAGACTACGTCTTTCCTTTACGTTTTACGTCTTAAGGCTTCCAACAAAGCCATAAGCCCTTAATCATGTGATTCTGACTTAGTTCATTAATTACAGAAGTTCAACTTCCTTAATCTAGGGTCCACACACACCCAATAGCTTACTGTACATACAGCACAGCTACTGTCTGCGCAAACCCAGGATATCCAGATATCAGAAGGGACATATCCGGATATGCCATATCCGGATACCCAGATCCCATATCCGGATATCAATATCCGGATACCATATCCGGATACTGATATCCGGATATCTGTTCGACAAATATCCGGATATCTCACGACAGAATGCAGTTTCTGCATTTCATGAATATCCAGTCCAAAGATCCAACTTTTAACACATGTACACGTTAAAGCATGCATTTTTAGTCCATTTTAGGTTCATATACATTATACCCTCTTGTTTACTCATTAAACATGGCCAAGACATCAACTTTAAGCATCAAAACTTAAGATCAAAGGTGAGGGAACTTACCAAAGCTCAAAACAGAGCAAGGTGTGCTCTTGGAGCTCTCCCAAGACACTTCAAACTCAGCCTAAGAAGGAGCACGAAAATGACAACACAAAGGTTGGTTCTTGCACCACAAGATGGCTCCTTGGCACCACCAATGCCAAGCCAAAGGTTCAAGTCACTCAAACTCACCAACTCAGCCCACTAACCTCACACACAGCAGCCGAAACACAGCCAAGAACACTCCTTTCACTCTCACAAGGATGATCACAAGTGTTTATGAAGAGGAAAGGGAAGGAAAGGTGAAGAAGATTGAAGGAGAAGGGTCACCAAGCTCACAATGGTGGAAGAATGCATAGCAACAGTGCCAAGCATTCAGAACAGCCCCCCTCCACGTCCAATATGGTTATGCCTAGGGTTTTGTGCCCTTAATGGGTCTATTTATAGGCACAAGCCACTAATCGCACAATATTAGCCTTAATAGCAAAGTAAAAGATCTTGATCCCAAACTTCGGATTCTAGACCTAGACATTTTTCTAAGATTTGTCATATTTTTATTTTATTTTTCGGAGTACCTTTCCGGTACGCGTTTTTCCATAGCCAGTATCAGTTCTGGCATCAGATTACGTTATGTTGACTTGAAACTTGTTATACAAGTCCTACATAATATTCTAGTAATTATCATGCATTCGTTATAATTTTCCGGGATACTTTTCCGGTACGCATTTATACCGAGTAGCAGAACCGGTATCTGCGCTTTTCTTCCGAAAAGCGACTTTCAGCATTTTTACTCACTCAGTATAATTATCTAAGCCCATTAATAATTATTAGGGTCAATTATGGAATTATTTCCTAATTATCATAATTAATTTACTAATTACCTTAATTAGCGGTGCGGGTCCTTACAATTTCCTTCGGTCTGATTGTGAGTGACAACGACTTTTGTTGAGGCTGGGTTACTGATCAGTGACTCATTTTGCTTCAATAACAACTGTTCGAAAGCCATTAGCTCAATAGCTATGTCATCAACTGTGTACCAAAAGCCTCCTGCAGCGCCTCCCAGAACCGAGATGTGAACTTCGGGTCCCTATCACTGATGATACTCTCGGGCACCCCGTGAAGCCTCACAATCTCGCGGACATAAAGCTTGGCCAACTGCTCTGTAGTGAAGCTCACCTTCACTGGAAGAAAATGTGCAGACTTGGTCAATCTGTCCACAATGACCCAAATAGAGTCACAGCCAGCCTGAGTCTTAGGCAATCCCACCACGAAGTCCATGGAAATACTCTCCCACTTCCACTGTGGAATCTCAAGAGGTTGAAGTTTACCAGACGGTTTCTGGTGCTCGATCTTCACTTTCTGACATATTAAACACTTGGACACGTAGACCGCTATGTCCTTCTTCATGCCCGGCCACCAAAAATTCCTTTTTAAGTCCTGATACATTTTCGTAGCACCAGGGTGGATAGTGAACCGGCCCTTATGAGCCTCTGCCATAACCTCTTCGGTCAATGGTCCTCGACGAATAACAATCCTCTTCTGGAACAGCAGCAATCCATCCTCGTTCCAAGACACACCGTCCTGGTTCTTCACATAATCGAGGCACTCTCTTTGCACTTGCGCCTCTTTGATCTTTTCCATCAGCTCATTTATCACTTCTGCTGTTTCCATTTCGAGCAGTGCGCCCCCAAATAAGGAGTTCACTCTCAAGTCTCTGAACTTTTCGATCACCTCGTAGTCGCTCATCATCAAGCTGGATAAGCTCACGGATTTCCGACTCAAAGCATCGGCTACCACATTGGCCTTGCCAGGATGGTACCTCAACTCAAAGTCGTAGTCCTTCAAGAACTCCATCCATCTTCGCTGTCTCATGTTCAACTCCTTCTGGTCAAACAGATACTTCAGGCTCTTGTGATCACTGAATACAGCAAACTTCATGCCAAACAGGTAATGCCTCCAAATCTTGAAAGCAAAAACAATGGCTGCCAGCTCCAAGTCGTGAGTCGGGTAGTTCTCCTCATGAGGTTTCAACTGTCTTGAAGCGTAAGCAATCGCTTTCCCTTACTGCATCAGCACACAGCCTAGCCCTTTACCAGAAGCATCACAGTATAACTCAAACTGTTTCGCAGGATCAGGAAGAACTAACACTGGAGCAGTAGTCAGTCTCTCCTTCAACTCTTGGAAACACTCCTCACACTCATGTGTCCACACGAATGGAGTCTCCTTTTGGGTAAGGCGAGTCATCGGTAGCACCATCTTGGAGAATCCTTCTATGAACCTCCGATAGTACCCTGCCAAACCCAAGAAGCTTCTCACTTCTGTAACCGTCTTGGGCCTCTCCCAATCCATCACGACCTCAATCTTGTTAGGATCAACTGCAACTCCATTAGTGCAAATCACATGACCCAGAAATTTCACCGCCTTGAGCCAGAACTCGCATTTCGACGGCTTAGCATATAGCTTTTTCTCTTTTAGCACTTGCAACACAATCTTCAAGTGCTCAGTATGCTCCTCCTCCGTCTTGGAGTAAATCAGGATGTCGTCAATGAAGACAATCACAAACTGATCCATGAACACTGCGGGTGCATTGGTGAGTCCAAACGGGATCACCAAGTACTCGTAGTGCCCGTACCTCGAGCGAAACGCTGTCTTTGGGACATCCTCCGGCTTTACCCGTATCTGATGGTAACCGGACCGGAGGTCGATCTTGGAATATACGCAAGCACCCCTGAGCTGATCCAGCAAATCATCAATGCGTGGAAGAGGGTACTTGTTCTTGATTGTCACCTTGTTCAATTGTCTGTAGTCGGTGCACAACCGCATGGTCCCATCTTTCTTTTTCACGAAAATGACCGGTGCTCCCCAGGGAGACACACTCGGCCGTATGAAATCTTTCGCTGAAAGCTCCTCAATGTGCTTCTTCAGCTCCGCCAACTCTGGTGGCGACATCCGGTATGGAGCCAATGAGATAGGCCCCACACCAGGCAATAAATCGATGGAGAACTCTATCTCCCTCTGTGGTGGAAACTCAGGAATCTCCTCGGGAAACACCTCGAGGAATTCCCTCACCACAGGAATGCCAGTGAGATCCTCCTGTGTCCCACTCACCAAACCTCCCAACATGACATAGCCAAATGCCCCTGCTCTCAAGGCTCTCCTCGCCTGCAGGACTGAAATGAACGGTGAGGAACTGGCTTGGACCCACCCGGAGACATCACCACTTTCTTGGCACAGCAATCAATCATTGCACAGTTTCTGGACAACCAATCCATGCCCAGAATAATCTCAAGGTTGGCCATCGGCAATCCTATCAGATCTACCGAGAAGTCACGGCCATCCCACTGAAACGCTACATCGCGATGAACAGTGGAGGTCAAACATTTTTCTCCAGTGGCGGTGGTCACCCGCATCGGTGGAGAAAGCACATCACTGGGCAACTCAAGCCTCACAGCAATAGGGGTAGCAACAAAAGAGTGCGTTGCCCCGGAATCAAACAAAACATCAACAGCTGAACCACCAATGGTAACAGTACCTCTGACCAGGTTCGGAGCTCTGTCCGACTGCTGACGATCCAACGTATACACACGCCCCGTAGTAGGTGGCACGGCTGGTGCCCCAGTAGGAACCATCCGCAATGGCACAGCCTGCACTGCAGCAACTCTCGCCGTCGGGCAATTTCTGGAGTAGTGGCCCTCCTTGCCACACTGGAAACAAATCAGCTGACCGGTAGAGCACGGCCCAAAGTGTGACTTCCCGCATCCAGAGCATCTGGGAGCAGGAGGTCTAGCTGCGTTCCCCTGAGTAGCAGTCTTTCTAAACTGCTTTGGCGCTTGCTTAGCCGCCAACTGTTTGCCCTTGCCCTTGTTTGCAAAGTTTTTGTTCTTCCAGGGAGTAGAACCACCAGTGCTCTGTGGCACCTCAACCTTGGCCTTCTTGGCCTGACTCGCATGGCAGTAGTCCTCAATGTCGCGACACTGCTGTACTAAAGCTCCGAAGTCTCTCGAAGCAGAACCAGCAAGATGTCCAGCAATGTCCTCATTAAGTCCCCTCCGGAACTTAGCAGCCAAGAATGTAGGAGTAGGCCTCGCCATCCTGAAGTGTGAAAACTTCACCAGCTCATTAAACTTGGCCAGGTACTCGTCCACAGACAACGAGTCCTGCACCAACCGGTCGAACTCTCCCTGTTTCCTCTCCTGAGAATCATAAGGAAAGTACTGACCCAGAAAGCTCTCCTCGAAGAATGGCCACGTCATCACATGGCCCTGCATCTCGTAGACATGAGAAAGATTGGTCCACCACTCATGGGCCTCGCCCTCCAGCATGTAAGTGGCGAACAACAGCTTCTGCGGATCCGTGCATTGCATGATCCGGAAAATCTTATCCAGAGCCTGTAGCCATCTGGCAGCAGCAATGGGATCATAAGATCCGTCGAAGGAAGGTGGCTTATGCTTACGGAAAGCATTCAGCCGGCGATCGATCTCGTCACGATCCTCAGCAAATACGGGGATAGTCTGCATAGCCCCCGTCAAGTGGCTGCCCTCACCCATCTGGCTCTGGGTGTCCTCCTGTTGGCTAGGCGGAGGTGGAGGCGGTGGCGGCGGTGGAGGTGGTGGAGGACCCTGGCCAGCAGCAGGACCAGCCCTCAACTCCTCCAACATGACCCTCATCATAGTCATGTTGGCCATCCGGTTCTCCTCCAGAACCTCTGCCGTGGCTCGTCTGTTCGCATCTCGAATAGCGTCCAGCATCGCCTGATTCGCCAACCTCGTGGCTTCCTGGTCGGCTAGTCGGGCCGCCTGCATCTCAGCCAATGCAGCCAGGATAGGATCCGATTGATCCTCGCTCGTACTCGTGTTCCTCCTCGGTGGCACCATGACTCTGCACAAGTTACACAAAGAATGAGTTGATCAGGCCCACGCCATGTGGTCACATATGCATTATCCTCACACACACCAATCAGAGAGAACGCAAAGTAGACACGCAACGACACATCCTAAGTTATTGCAATACATACAGGCTTTTCCCTAGAAAGTGCTCTGATACCATAAAATGTAACAGCCCGTGTTAACCCGGATTGTTAACACACTATCGTATTAAGCCACGCTTAATTAAAACGCGGAATAACTTTTTCTTTAATTCAATTATGACGTCATTAAACTTAACCAACTTGATTACTTAACCAATTTCATAAAAATACTGCCTGTATGTAAATTGCAAGACAACTAACTGAATACCTCGTACATAAATATAATGTGAGTATCTAAAACCACAGGACTACAACATGCAGCCTGGGTCAAAATCCTGATACTTTAATTACAACATTAAATTAAAAGACAATAGTCAAACCATGTGGCATGGACAAACCCCATGCTCACCAAGTAAGGCAACAATGCCCACAAACAGTCTCAACATGATAACATAAATAAAGCGGAAAACATAACAGCAGTCAGCATATCATCATATCAACTCAGCTCGGGCCTCCTGTCACCTGAGCCCTCAACATTACCTGATCCTGAAATAAGCGTCCCCAAACGTGGGGTGAGATCTCTAACAAGAAATCTCAGTAAGACAAGGGGTCCTCAAGGAGTCTCCACCCCAAGCTCACTTACATGTGTAATATAAGTTCAAAAACAGTATTTACAATATAAGTTCCAAAATCATGCGATGCAGCAATTAATCATGCCATGTGTGTTTATCAAATCTACTGGCCAGAGAAATGTAGGAATACGTCTATGCCTACATGAGTACATGGATACTACCTGCACCTCACCCACAGCTTCACCATCTTGTATGTACTACATACTCAGGCTTACCGTCTAGGTGGACACCACATGCATCTCATAAAAGCTCATTGCATATAAATAGCTCAACAGCATTTCCAAAACAACAAAGCATGTAACACAGCATGCATAAACCCATCCCCATGGGACATGGTGGAACAATAAAATGGCTAAACCGAGGACACGAAAGCTTACCTTGCAAGCTAGCTATCCAAGCCAAAAGTCCAACCACTCACAAGTCCAAAAACAGCAGTATCACAATCTGATATGGACCAATAATACATCAATATTTATGCACAGCAAGCATACAACTTAAAGACTACGTCTTTCCTTTACGTTTTACGTCTTAAGGCTTCCAACAAAGCCATAAGCCCTTAATCATGTGATTCTGACTTAGTTCATTAATTACAGAAGTTCAACTTCCTTAATCTAGGGTCCACACACACCCAATAGCTTACTGTACATACAGCACAACTACTGTCTGCGCAAACCCAGGATATCCGGATATCAGAAGGGACATATCCGGATATGCCATATCCGGATACCCAGATCCCATATCCGGATATCAATATCCGGATACCATATCCGGATACTGATATCCGGATATCTGTTCGACAAATATTCGGATATCTCACGACAGAATGCAGTTTCTGCATTTCGTGAATATCCAGTCCAAAGATCCAACTTTTAACACATGTACACGTTAAAGCATGCATTTTTAGTCCATTTTAGGTTCATATACATTATACCCTCTTGTTTACTCATTAAACATGGCCAAGACATCAACTTTAAGCATCAAAACTTAAGATCAAAGGTGAGGGAACTTACCAAAGCTCAAAACAGAGCAAGGTGTGCTCTTGGAGCTCTCCCAAGACACTTCAAACTCAGCCTAAGAAGGAGCACGAAAATGACAACACAAAGGTTGGTTCTTGCACCACAAGATGGCTCCTTGGCACCACCAATGCCAAGCCAAAGGTTCAAGTCACTCAAACTCACCAACTCAGCCCACTAACCTCACACACAGCAGCCGAAACACAGCCAAGAACACTCCTTTCACTCTCACAAGGATGATCACAAGTGTTTATGAAGAGGAAAGGGAAGGAAAGGTGAAGAAGATTGAAGGAGAAGGGTCACCAAGCTCACAATGGTGGAAGAATGCATAGCAACAGTGCCAAGCATTCAGAACAGCCCCCCTCCACGTCCAATATGGTTATGCCTAGGGTTTTGTGCCCTTAATGGGTCTATTTATAGGCACAAGCCACTAATCGCACAATATTAGCCTTAATAGCAAAGTAAAAGATCTTGATCCCAAACTTCGGATTCTAGACCTAGACATTTTTCTAAGATTTGTCATATTTTTATTTTATTTTTCGGAGTACCTTTCCGGTACGCGTTTTTCCATAGCCAGTATCAGTTCTGGCATCAGATTACGTTATGTTGACTTGAAACTTGTTATACAAGTCCTACATAATATTCTAGTAATTATCATGCATTCGTTATAATTTTCCGGGATACTTTTTCGGTACGCATTTATACCGAGTAGCAGAACCGGTATCTGCGCTTTTCTTCCAAAAAGCGACTTTCAGCATTTTTACTCACTCAGTATAATTATCTAAGCCCATTAATAATTATTAGGGTCAATTATGGAATTATTTCCTAATTATCATAATTAATTTACTAATTACCTTAATTAGCGGTGCGGGTCCTTATAATTTCCTTCGGTCTGATTGTGAGTGACAACGACTTTTGTTGAGGCTGGGTTACTGATCAGTGACTCATTTTGCTTCAATAACAACTGTTCGAAAGCCATTAGCTCAATAGCTATGTCATCAACTGTGTACCAAAAGCCTCCTGCAGCGCCTCCCAGAACCGAGATGTGAACTTCGGGTCCCTATCACTGATGATACTCTCGGGCACCCCGTGAAGCCTCACAATCTCGCGGACATAAAGCTTGGCCAACTGCTCTGTAGTGAAGCTCACCTTCACTGGAAGAAAATGTGCAGACTTGGTCAATCTGTCCACAATGACCCAAATAGAGTCACAGCCAGCCTGAGTCTTAGGCAATCCCACCACGAAGTCCATGGAAATACTCTCCCACTTCCACTGTGGAATCTCAAGAGGTTGAAGTTTACCAGACGGTTTCTGGTGCTCGATCTTCACTTTCTGACATATTAAACACTTGGACACGTAGACCGCTATGTCCTTCTTCATGCCCGGCCACCAAAAATTCCTTTTTAAGTCCTGATACATTTTCGTAGCACCAGGGTGGATAGTGAACCGGCCCTTATGAGCCTCTGCCATAACCTCTTCGGTCAATGGTCCTCGACGAATAACAATCCTCTTCTGGAACAGCAGCAATCCATCCTCGTTCCAAGACACACCGTCCTGGTTCTTCACATAATCGAGGCACTCTCTTTGCACTTGCGCCTCTTTGATCTTTTCCATCAGCTCATTTATCACTTCTGCTGTTTCCATTTCGAGCAGTGCGCCCCCAAATAAGGAGTTCACTCTCAAGTCTCTGAACTTTTCGATCACCTCGTAGTCGCTCATCATCAAGCTGGATAAGCTCACGGATTTCCGACTCAAAGCATCGGCTACCACATTGGCCTTGCCAGGATGGTACCTCAACTCAAAGTCGTAGTCCTTCAAGAACTCCATCCATCTTCGCTGTCTCATGTTCAACTCCTTCTGGTCAAACAGATACTTCAGGCTCTTGTGATCACTGAATACAGCAAACTTCATGCCAAACAGGTAATGCCTCCAAATCTTGAAAGCAAAAACAATGGCTGCCAGCTCCAAGTCGTGAGTCGGGTAGTTCTCCTCATGAGGTTTCAACTGTCTTGAAGCGTAAGCAATCGCTTTCCCTTACTGCATCAGCACACAGCCTAGCCCTTTACCAGAAGCATCACAGTATAACTCAAACTGTTTCGCAGGATCAGGAAGAACTAACACTGGAGCAGTAGTCAGTCTCTCCTTCAACTCTTGGAAACACTCCTCACACTCATGTGTCCACACGAATGGAGTCTCCTTTTGGGTAAGGCGAGTCATCGGTAGCACCATCTTGGAGAATCCTTCTATGAACCTCCGATAGTACCCTGCCAAACCCAAGAAGCTTCTCACTTCTGTAACCGTCTTGGGCCTCTCCCAATCCATCACGACCTCAATCTTGTTAGGATCAACTGCAACTCCATTAGCAGAAATCACATGACCCAGAAATTTCACCGCCTTGAGCCAGAACTCGCATTTCGACGGCTTAGCATAAAGCTTTTTCTCTTTTAGCACTTGCAACACAATCTTCAAGTGCTCAATATGCTCCTCCTCCGTCTTGGAGTAAATCAGGATGTCGTCAATGAAGACAATCACAAACTGATCCATGAACACTGCGGGTGCATTGGTGAGTCCAAACGGGATCACCAAGTACTCGTAGTGCCCGTACCTCGAGCGAAACGCTGTCTTTGGGACATCCTCCGGCTTTACCCGTATCTGATGGTAACCGGACCGGAGGTCGATCTTGGAATATACGCAAGCACCCCTGAGCTGATCCAGCAAATCATCAATGCGTGGAAGAGGGTACTTGTTCTTGATTGTCACCTTGTTCAATTGTCTGTAGTCGGTGCACAACCGCATGGTCCCATCTTTCTTTTTCACGAAAATGACCGGTGCTCCCCAGGGAGACACACTCGGCCGTATGAAATCTTTCGCTGAAAGCTCCTCAATGTGCTTCTTCAGCTCCGCCAACTCTGGTGGCGACATCCGGTATGGAGCCAATGAGATAGGCCCCACACCAGGCAATAAATCGATGGAGAACTCTATCTCCCTCTGTGGTGGAAACTCAGGAATCTCCTCGGGAAACACCTCGAGGAATTCCCTCACCACAGGAATGCCAGTGAGATCCTCCTGTGTCCCACTCACCAAACCTCCCAACATGACATAGCCAAATGCCCCTGCTCTCAAGGCTCTCCTCGCCTGCAGGACTGAAATGAACGGTGAGGAACTGGCTTGGACCCACCCGGAGACATCACCACTTTCTTGGCACAGCAATCAATCATTGCACAGTTTCTGGACAACCAATCCATGCCCAGAATAATCTCAAGGTTGGCCATCGGCAATCCTATCAGATCTACCGAGAAGTCACGGCCATCCCACTGAAACGCTACATCGCGATGAACAGTGGAGGTCAAACATTTTTCTCCAGTGGCGGTGGTCACCCGCATCGGTGGAGAAAGCACATCACTGGGCAACTCAAGCCTCACAGCAATAGGGGTAGCAACAAAAGAGTGCGTTGCCCCGGAATCAAACAAAACATCAACAGCTGAACCACCAATGGTAACAGTACCTCTGACCAGGTTCGGAGCTCTGTCCGACTGCTGACGATCCAACGTATACACACGCCCCGTAGTAGGTGGCACGGCTGGTGCCCCAGTAGGAACCATCCGCAATGGCACAGCCTGCACTGCAGCAACTCTCGCCGTCGGGCAATTTCTGGAGTAGTGGCCCTCCTTGCCACACTGGAAACAAATCAGCTGACCGGTAGAGCACGGCCCAAAGTGTGACTTCCCGCATCCAGAGCATCTGGGAGCAGGAGGTCTAGCTGCGTTCCCCTGAGTAGCAGTCTTTCTAAACTGCTTTGGCGCTTGCTTAGCAGCCAACTGTTTGCCCTTGCCCTTGTTTGCAAAGTTTTTGTTCTTCCAGGGAGTAGAACCACCAGTGCTCTGTGGCACCTCAACCTTGGCCTTCTTGGCCTGACTCGCATGACAGTAGTCCTCAATGTCGCGACACTGCTGTACTAAAGCTCCGAAGTCTCTCGAAGCAGAACCAGCAAGATGTCCAGCAATGTCCTCATTAAGTCCCCTCCGGAACTTAGCAGCCAAGAATGTAGGAGTAGGCCTCGCCATCCTGAAGTGTGAAAACTTCACCAGCTCATTAAACTTGGCCAGGTACTCGTCCACAGACAACGAGCCCTGCACCAACCGGTCGAACTCTCCCTGTTTCCTCTCCTGAGAATCATAAGGAAAGTACTGACCCAGAAAGCTCTCCTCGAAGAATGGCCACGTCATCACATGGCCCTGCATCTCGTAGACATGAGAAAGATTGGTCCACCACTCATGGGCCTCGCCCTCCAGCATGTAAGTGGCGAACAACAGCTTCTGCGGATCCGTGCATTGCATGATCCGGAAAATCTTATCCAGAGCCTGTAGCCATCTGGCAGCAGCAATGGGATCATAAGATCCGTCGAAGGAAGGTGGCTTATGCTTACGGAAAGCATTCAGCCGGCGATCGATCTCGTCACGATCCTCAGCAAATACGGGGATAGTCTGCATAGCCCCCGTCAAGTGGCTGCCCTCACCCATCTGGCTCTGGGTGTCCTCCTGTTGGCTAGGCGGCGGTGGCGGCGGTGGAGGTGGTGGAGGACCCTGGCCAGCAGCAGGACCAGCCCTCAACTCCTCCAACATGACCCTCATCATAGTCATGTTGGCCATCCGGTTCTCCTCCAGAACCTCTGCCGTGGCTCGTCTGTTCGCATCTCGAATAGCGTCCAGCATCGCCTGATTCGCCAACCTCGTGGCTTCCTGGTCGGCTAATCGGGCCGCCTGCATCTCAGCCAATGCAGCCAGGATTGGATCCGATTGATCCTCGCTCGTACTCGTGTTCCTCCTCGGTGGCACCATGACTCTGCACAAGTTACACAAAGAATGAGTTGATCAGGCCCACGCCATGTGGTCACATATGCATTATCCTCACACACACCAATCAGAGAGAACGCAAAGTAGACACGCAACGACACATCCTAAGTTATTGCAATACATACAAGCTTTTCCCTAGAAAGTGCTCTGATACCATAAAATGTAACAGCCCGTGTTAACCCGGATTGTTAACACACTATCGTATTAAGCCACGCTTAATTAAAACGCGGAATAACTTTTTCTTTAATTCAATTATGACGTCATTAAACTTAACCAACTTGATTACTTAACCAATTTCATAAAAATACTGCCTGTGTGTAAATTGCAAGACAACTAACTGAATAACTCGTACATAAATATAATGTGAGTATCTAAAACCACAGGACTACAACATGCAGCCTGGGTCAAAATCCTGATACTTTAATTACAACATTAAATTAAAAGACAATAGTCAAACCATGTGGCATGGACAAACCCCACGCTCACCAAGTAAGGCAACAATGCCCACAAACAGTCTCAACATGATAACATAAATAAAGCGGAAAACATAACAGCAGTCAGCATATCATCATATCAACTCAGCTCGGGCCTCCTGTCACCTGAGCCCTCAACATTACCTGATCCTGAAATAAGCGTCCCCAAACGTGGGGTGAGATCTCTAACAAGAAATCTCAGTAAGACAAGGGGTCCTCAAGGAGTCTCCACCCCAAGCTCACTTACATGTGTAATATAAGTTCAAAAACAGTATTTACAATATAAGTTCCAAAATCATGCGATGCAGCAATTAATCATGCCATGTGTGTTTATCAAATCTACTGGCCAGAGAAATGTAGGAATACGTCTATGCCTACATGAGTACATGGATACTACCTGCACCTCACCCACAGCTTCACCATCTTGTATGTACTACATACTCAGGCTTACCGTCTAGGTGGACACCACATGCATCTCATAAAAGCTCATTGCATATAAATAGCTCAACAGCATTTCCAAAACAACAAAGCATGTAACACAGCATGCATAAACCCATCCCCATGGGACATGGTGGAACAATAAAATGGCTAAACCGAGGACACGAAAGCTTACCTTGCAAGCTAGCTATCCAAGCCAAAAGTCCAACCACTCACAAGTCCAAAAACAGCAGTATCACAATCTGATATGGACCAATAATACATCAATATTTATGCACAACAAGCATACAACTTAAAGACTACGCCTTTCCTTTACGTTTTACGTCTTAAGGCTTCCAACAAAGCCATAAGCCCTTAATCATGTGATTCTGACTTAGTTCATTAATTACAGAAGTTCAACTTCCTTAATCTAGGGTTCACACACACCCAATAGCTTACTGTACATACAGCACAGCTACTGTCTGCGCAAACCCAGGATATCCGGATATCAGAAGGGACATATCCGGATATGCCATATCCGGATACCCAGATCCCATATCCGGATATCAATATCCGGATACTGATATCCGGATATCTGTTCGACAAATATCCGGATATCTCACGACAGAATGCAGTTTCTGCATTTCATGAATATCCAGTCCAAAGATCCAACTTTTAACACATGTACACGTTAAAGCATGCATTTTTAGTCCATTTTAGGTTCATATACATTATACCCTCTTGTTTACTCATTAAACATGGCCAAGACATCAACTTTAAGCATCAAAACTTAAGATCAAAGGTGAGGGAACTTACCAAAGCTCAAAACAGAGCAAGGTGTGCTCTTGGAGCTCTCCCAAGACACTTCAAACTCAGCCTAAGAAGGAGCACGAAAATGACAACACAAAGGTTGGTTCTTGCACCACAAGATGGCTCCTTGGCACCACCAATGCCAAGCCAAAGGTTCAAGTCACTCAAACTCACCAACTCAGCCCACTAACCTCACACACAGCAGCCGAAACACAGCCAAGAACACTCCTTTCACTCTCACAAGGATGATCACAAGTGTTTATGAAGAGGAAAGGGAAGGAAAGGTGAAGAAGATTGAAGGAGAAGGGTCACCAAGCTCACAATGGTGGAAGAATGCATAGCAACAGTGCCAAGCATTCAGAACAGCCCCCCTCCACGTCCAATATGGTTATGCCTAGGGTTTTGTGCCCTTAATGGGTCTATTTATAGGCACAAGCCACTAATCGCACAATATTAGCCTTAATAGCAAAGTAAAAGATCTTGATCCCAAACTTCGGATTCTAGACCTAGACATTTTTCTAAGATTTGTCATATTTTTATTTTATTTTTCGGAGCACCTTTCCGGTACGCGTTTTTCCATAGCCAGTATCAGTTCTGGCATCAGATTACGTTATTTTGACTTGAAACTTGTTTTACAAGTCCTACATAATATTCTAGTAATTATCATGCATTCGTTATAATTTTCCGGGATACTTTTCCGGTACGCATTTATACCGAGTAGCAGAACCGGTATCTGCGCTTTTCTTCCGAAAAGCGACTTTTAGCATTTTTACTCACTCAGTATAATTATCTAAGCCCATTAATAATTATTAGGGTCAATTATGGAATTATTTCCTAATTATCATAATTAATTTATTAATTACCTTAATTAGCGGTGCGGGTCCTTACAATTTCCTTCGGTCTGATTGTGAGTGACAACGACTTTTGTTGAGGCTGGGTTACTGATCAGTGACTCATTTTGCTTCAATAACAACTGTTCGAAAGCCATTAGCTCAATAGCTATGTCATCAACACCATAGGTTTTCTCATCTCCATGAATGCTAAGAACGAATGAGTTGTAATCTGAAGGTAAGCCTTCAAGAATATACTCGATTTGATCCTCCTTGGAAACGAGATTATTATGGCTTTCAGCGAGTTACAAAAGCGATTTGATCCTTGACAAATACTCAGAAATCGTTTTCGTACCTTTTTTCAACGTGCGATTTGATCCTTAGACTTCATCATTCCATGAAACAACTAGTGGATCTTGTCCCAAGCTTCATGAGAGTGCTTGACTCCAAGAATTTCATTCATTATGGATTCAAAAAGTGTAGAGAGAAGCCAAGTCATCAGCATCTGATCTTGAGTGAGCCATGTCACAATCATTGGTTTGGCAGATTCATTGTCTCGATCTTCTTCGGTGAGAAATTTTAATGGAATTTTTGGATTAATCAAGAAGCGTTGGAATTGATGTGTTGTGATTATAGGCTCTACAATCCCAAAATCGATAGCAATGGTTCAAAACTAGCTGTCAATGATGCCGAGAGTTGTGGAAAGAAAAACTGCCATCGAGAGGCTTGTTTACATTCAAATTGACTAAAGTGTAGTACATATTAATTTCTCGGGGGATGTGATTGTAATTTACAAATATAATATTCAGCTTGATTTCATCGTTGTCTCTCCATTATAGTTTGGTATTATCCCTCTTGTGAAGAACTTTGTATTTTTTGACTGGAGTATGTGGTGATACAGGTGTCGTGCAGTACATTATAGTGATGTATTACCATGATCTTTTAAATTCCATATTTTCTATTATTACAGCCTTTAGTTGATGAAATATTTAGTGCGGTACTGGTTGGGAAGAAGAGAAAAGAGAGGGGTGTGGGGTGGAAGGAATTACATCTTTCCATGTTCAATTCTGAATCAGGTATTTGATATTTTTACAGGTGAAATCGAAACTTGGGATTATTAGTTCATATGCTGATGCAGCTGATGGTTTGATAACTCATGGATGGATAACAAAGATTGAAGTTCATGGGTGCTTTGTACGGTTTTATAATGGGGTCCAAGGATTTGCTCCGAGGTAAGTTTCTGATTTGTCTGTTCTGCACATTACCCACTTCTTCTGATACTTATTTCATGATCATAGTCGGTTATATTTTGATGTTTGCTTAAATCATATAGCTTCTTTTAGTAAGGCCATCTTCATTACTTCATTCTTTTCTCTTAGCTAACTTATCATCTTCAAGATGTACCATTAACATGCCATTCTTATATCATGGAGATTATTAAAGTTTGAAGCCATTTCCTCTTTTAAAAAAGATAAATAATATGTCGAATTGTACCAAAAAAATGCTCTAACTAATGAAGTGTTTTTTGGCAATGCATAGGGTTTAAAAATCTCTTTTCTGCAATTATTTTCTCTCTATTGTTTATTTGATCCTGTTTTTTATATGGTGTTGACAGATGATGTCTTAATGATTAATTCTGTGCTTCTCTCTGCTATTTATGACTTGTTTTAGGGAGGGGGGATTTTATGATCACTTTTAAATTAAATTCTTTTTTTGGGGTACAAAAATTGGATATTTTACATGGATATTCCTGTGTCTGCATGTTCTCTTTGTTATTGTAATATAAAGTGAAGTAGCGCCTTCATGGTCTGTAGTAGGTTTTTTTCTCAGATCATTTGTAAATAGCATATAGTACTGTGCAATATTTGCCAGTTTCAAGAAGATGAATATAGATGTCCTATGTTGTGACTATGACAATTGGGCCCAAGTCCAGCAATGCAAAAGAGTCCTTTGCAGTTAGTTTGAGGAGAGAAAATACCCTTAACAGATTGTTGACATGAAGGGTATATGAGTGTGGGTTAATTTGGAGGAGTTGATCCTCTGGGTAGTGTTATTTTGTCATTCCTGTAAGGCTGTTTCAGCTATTAGCATCTTTTTCTTCTTTACTCTGTAATTCGTGTTTGTAAGGAGCTGAGCCTCCATCGTGTCATTAATCTAGTAGATTTTGATTTGGGTTCTATCATCCTACTCATTTGGAATTGGCTGTATAATCCTTTCATTATGCTAGCTCCATTGTTAGGGTTCTGAGTCGTGATCCATATTCTTTGTTTACGTTGTATGGGTTCTGGTACTCTAATTTTAGTGATAATAATAATTTTCTTCTTTAAAGAGGAGGAATCTCTGACTGTTCAGGCTTTTTTTCTTGTGCATTATCTCCCAATTTTATGTTTTAGCATATTGAAAATTATTGAATATATGATGTAGTACATTCCAGTAATGATGTGAGTATAACTGCATTCACTCTTTCTGTATGATTCTACTTTCAATACCTACAAAATCTTGCTAGAACTAACTTATTCAATGTTTTGATTTAAGAGCAGATCTGAACTTGGATTAGAGCCAGGTGCTGATCCAGGTACAGTGTATAATGTTGGGCAAGTTGTTAAATGCCGGGTCATAAGTTCTATTCCTGCTTCACGGAGGATCAACCTTAGTTTCATAATAAAGCCCTCAAGGTTTGCTTCTTTTTACTTTCTTCCTTGCTTGGATCCCGCATCTTAAAATCATTACTGAATTTCTGAAGTGTATAATCATTAATAGTCTGTATTTTGTGGGAGTGTATCTTATTCTAGCAGAGTTTTCAAGTTTTATGAGAAGCTATCTGCAGAGTTATGTTGAGGGCTATGATTCAAATATGCAAGCAGGCACTGTCCTGGGGTAAATTTGTTATGAGTTATGCTAATCCAATATGACGATTCAAATGGCAGGGTTACTGAAGATGATAAGGTTACTATAGGTAGCATTGTTTCGGGTGTTGTTGACAGAATAACATCTAATGCCATTGTTGTTTATGTCAATGCAAATGGAAGGGGTACAATATCTATAGAGCACTTGGCAGATCATCATGGTAAAATTTCCCTTATGCTTGATAAAGGCTTTCTCATTGCTGTTTCCCCTAATGGAATTGTTGATTAGCCACTTATTATGCAGGGCAAGCTATTTTGATGAAGTCCATATTGAAGCCTGGGTATAATTTTGATCAACTACTGGTTCTAGGTACATTCAAGATATTCAGCATGTTCTTTATGTGCATGCATCTCTGCATCCTCCACCACAGATTTTAAAACCAAAATCTCATTGTATCCTGCTCCTGTCCCTGCTTTCTTTCCCTCCGTCTGCTTAACATATGCAGTTAGGTTACTTATCAGATCTTGCCAAAAGCCGAGAAGTGTATGTTAATAATTGAGCTATTTGCATGCATGTCAGCAAATAACTATCTTAAAATGTTTAAGTTCCATTTCAGCCCCAATTGCCCAATAGCAGTGTAGTGATGAATTATCTTGCATTTTAACTTGTATTACCAATGACATCACAAACTTGATGCCTGGGCAAAGCTGTTAGAGAGGCATGACTTTTTAACAATCTCTCTGTGTGTGGGTAAGCTCAACAATATCCTTTTTATTGAAGTTTTAAACTCACTTTTTTTGCCTTATTGGTATAAGAGTTAGGGAACGTACCAATTTATGCTCATGGTTATATAGAATTATGACTCCTGTTGTTGTTTCTATTTCAGCATCTATTTCCTTGATAATCTTGCTGAACTTGAAATTACCTTATTTCAAGGTTTTCATCTTTCAGTTAGTTGCGCTAACATAAAAAAGTGACAAAGTATGGCTGAAGCTGTGGTAAAGCTAGCCCGTACACTGATATACTGATATAGGAAGCAATTAGAATTTAGAATATTAGCATATACATTACTATTGTAAATATTAGAATTATTTAATTATTGTTTTGTATCATTATTTTGTAATAGTTAGAATACTCTATAAGCTTAGTTGGGCTTAACCCATTAGGTCTTTTTAGTGTCTTTAAATAGAGAATTCTGGTAAAGTTATTCTTACAACTCAATTATATACAAATCCTTTTTTTCAATTTGGTATCAGAGCTCTCGATTCTGAGGGTTCTGCTTCCGCAAACCGCCGCCTTTAAAAGCGGAACCTTATTTGCCACTGGAAAATTTTCTGGGGACCCTTTTTGGACCGAGAGGACTATTTTTTCCCTCTGTTTTCTCAAATCTATCATTCTACGGAAGTTGCCCTTCACTGGACGACTAAACAGCTCCAAAACGACCAGACAACACTAGCCCAGCTCTGATGAACGTCACACGCGCTCTCACCCGCCACCAGTCCTTCTGTGCGTGACTCCCACGCGCCGACAGCTTCATCGGCACCAGACTGTGACTTTCTGTCGCGGACCACTTGGGTTTTGATAGCCTCTTCTTGCTTTTTCCATATTTGTGCTCATCTGCTTGATCCGACACTATTTCAGAAGTGGGTCTTTGATCTCGCCATACAAATCGTATCTTTTTTTGTTTCTCAAAATTAGAATGTATGAATGTATTGTATTCAAATTGTATATAGAACTACACAAAAGGCCTCTATTAAAAGACCTAATGGGCCAAGCCCAAATAACCTGCTAGAATAACAGAATAATAAATATACAATACTATTTAATACAATATTATTTCTAACACTCCCCTTCAAGCTGGTGAGTATATATCATAAGCTCCCAGCTTGTTACATATATGATCTATTCGGGGACCTCTAAGAGCCTTGGTAATGCAAGTTGATCACTGGAATTGACAAATGTTGTCTCGATCTTTCCTGACTGAATCTTCTCTCTAACAAAGTGATAGTCAATTTCTATATGTTTGGTCCTCTCATGAAAGACTGGGTTAGAGGATATATGCAATGCTGCTTGATTATCACAAATGAGCTTCATGGGCTGCTGCTCACAGAGATGTAGTTTCTTAAGCAATTGTTTTAGCCAAATGAGCTCACAGATTGCATTTCCCATTCGATATTCTGCCTCTGCACTTGACTTGGCGACCACAGTTTGCTTCTTACTCATCCAAGAGATCAAGTTTCCTCCGAGGAGAACACAATACCTTGAGGTGGATCGTTTGTCTGAAGGAGAACCTGCTCAGTCAGCATCTGAATAGCTAGACACCTTTGCATTCCCTTTATTTGTGTATAATAAACCTCTTCCTGGTGCTCTTTTGATATATCGAAGAATCTCCTGATAGCTGCATCCCAATGGGAGTCACAAGGAGAAATGTCTGGTCTTGTCACAGTAAGATAGTTCAACTTTCCAACTAGTCGGCGATAACGACCAGGAACGTTAATAGGTGAGGAAAGGACGGTCCTCAGGAATGGAGGCAAGGGGCCGCTTCTCTGGGATAGAGTCACTTGCAACTGGTAAAGACAAGTTAAGACAAGGAACAAGAAGAACCTTATCAACCTGTGTTATCTGAAACGGGATAGAATGAAAATGTTGTTGATCAAGGAAAGGAACATCAGCCAAAACAATATAACGTTTGAGATCAAGAGACTAGCAACGATACCCCTTTTGAAAACAAGTATATCCAAGGAAAAAACACTTGAAGGCTTTAGATGTTAATTTATCTTTTTCTGGTGTAAGATCATGAACAAAACAGGTGCATCCAAATACATGTGGAGCCAGAGGATAGGAAGGTGTTTGGTGCTTTTGGAAATAATAAAGTATGCGTAACTTCATTATTGAACACGGAAGAGGGCATGCGATTGATGAGAAAGAAAGAGGTGATTATAGCATCTGCCCAAAAACGAAGTGGAACATTCATATGAATTAGCACGTGCAGTTTCAACCAGATGTCTATTTTTACATTCAGCCACTCCATTTTATTGTGGAGTGTGTGGACAAGTAGTCATGTGTAACGTCCCACGTTTCTCCCAAAAATTAGAAAATTCAAGAGATACATATTCTTTTGCATTTTCACTGCGCAAGATTTGAATAGAAGTACCAAATTGAGCATTTATCTCAGCACAATTTTTGATAAATTGAAAATAATTCAGAATGGTTTTTCATTAAATAAACCCAAGTACAACGAGAGAGATCATCAATAAAAGTTACAAAATATTGAAAACCCAAAATAGACATTGTTTGACTCGGACCCCAAATATCAGAATGGACAATACAAAAAGGAGCATCAACTCTTTTATTGACTCTATTAGCAAAGGAGGAGCAAGTATACTTTCCTTGCTGACACGGCTGACAATTTAAAGACTTAAGACTTGATAAAAAGGAACCATATGCTGAAGCTTGGAGAAACTTGGATGACCTAGACAACTGTGAATAAGCTCAGGAGACTCTATGAGAGAACACGCTACTGGAGAAGGTGATGCAATCAGATAGTAGAGACCTCGTGACTCAATGCCCGCTACATTCGTCTTCCCCGTACCCGGATCCTGGATAGAAAAAGGTTGTTTAGAGAAGGTAACAGTACGTGAAAGAGAATGAATCAACTGGCTCACAGAGATTAAATTAAAGGGAATGTCAGGTATATAATAAACAATGTTCAAAGTTAAAAAGGAAATTGGGTTGGCTTCCTCATTTCCACGAGCAGGAGCCTTATTGCCATCAGTAAGAGCGGGTAGGTTTTTAGAATAAGAAAGTTAAGTGAAGAGATTCTTATTACCACAAAGGTGATGAGTAGCACCTGAGTCTATTATCCAGGGGTCCAAGAGATGATTGAGAAAGACAAGCAACATGATTACCAGTGTCTTGTGTAGGTTGCTGAGAAGAAACCTTCTTGAAAAGTGCCTCATAGTCGGCACTTGAAAGAGTTATCGATCCAGTAGAAGGTGGTGTAGCATCAGTCTGAGCAAAGTTGGCCGTCGGTGGCTTCAAATGAGGGTACTTCCTATGGCAGCGTTCTTCAAAATGTCTAAGATTCTGACAATAATTGCAACGAGGCCTTTGTCCGTGGCCACCCTGTCCACGTCCGCGACCGCGTCCACTATTCCAATTGGAATCATTGACACGAGAAAAGAATGCAGTGGAATTGGTAGATAGCACATGTGTGGGAGCTTTTGATTTATCCTTAAGATGCAAAATGCGCTAGAAAGTGTGTGACAGGCTAGGAGTTTCGGCACTAGTTAGAATATTCTCACGAACACTTTCTAACTCTTCTGAAAGATCGGAGAGGGTCACGACCATAAAGAAGCGCTCCACCTGCTTCTTGTATGCAGAGGCATTTGTAGCATGAGGTAACATGGCTAAGAATTCTTGCATCAAAGAACGAATCTTACGAATATAAGTCTCCATTCGAGATTATGGTGATTTGCGCAATTCCATTATCTGAGAAACAATGGAATATAGCTGCTGAATGTCATTAGTGTAGAGGATTTTAGCTTCCTCCCATACGTCATAGCAGGTCTCAAAAATGGATGAAATGTCTATAATTGTTGGATCAATGGATTGCCAATGGATACTTAGCAGTTGAGCATCAACCTTTTCCCATTCAGATGTCTGATCCTTTGAAATATCGGCAGACTTAGTTTTGAGATGTTTTCCGTATCCCTGACCAATAAACCAGATTTTAACTGAGGTGGACCAGGTCTTGTAAGTAGCAGATCCGGTCAGTTTCATTGTTGTAATGGATGGGGCAGTACTAGAGATGACGCCAGGAGTGTTTTTGGACGCATTACCTGAGCCCTCCATCACAAAAATAAAAGAGATGACCAGATAAAAGCAAGAAATAGCGCAAAAATAATTAAAAAAGATGTCCAAACAGCGTGTTTTTTGCCGATATCTTCTTAACGGATGGGACCCACAATGGCCGGAAAAAGACGTGTGAACAGTACCTGTATGGACAGCGTGAACAGTGATCTGTACGGACACGGTGAATAGTGATCTGTATGGACGCGGTGAACAGTACCATCGTGAACAATGCAGAACCAAGCCGGAAGGGCAAACGACGTTAGAGGAAGGAGAGAACGCCGAAGCAGTGGATATTGTGTTGTATTCAAATTGTATATAGAACTGTACAAAAGTCCTCTATTTAAAGAGGTTAAAAGACCTAATGGGCCAAGCCCATATATACTGCTAGAATAACAGAATAATAAATATACAATACTATTTGATACAATATTATTTCTAACACTCAAGACTCCTTTGATCAGATCTGACTTATTGGTAATTATCTTCATTCTTTTTGCTACCTTATTCTCTTTTCATCCATGGAGACTTGTTCCTTTGCTGTATTTGGTAAGATCACACACCCTACATCTCTTCTTGCTTCTTGCACTGATTTCAAAAATTCGTGGTTTATGGATTCAAGTGCAACTGATCATATGACTTGTCTAGCTGATCCATTTCTTTCATATCACCCTACTTGTGGTATCCATACTATAGCTATAACTGATGGATCCCACAAATCAGTTATGGGTTCTAGTAGCATTCAAATTCAACCAAAAAATGTTCTTAATATTTCCCAGCTCTTCACTAATCTTATCTTCACTCTATTAGTGCACCATTCCAGCCATAATTCTTGCTTTATTAACTTTCCAAATGTTCATTTTGTTGTCTTTCTAGCAGTCAGCGGTATTTGGGATTCCTCATTTTGCTGTCTGGGTTTCTCTTGCTGTGGTCTCTGGAGCCCATTATATCATAATTTATTATCTTTGCTAAGTGTGTGTATTTGCAACCAGCTGGGAGCTTAGAATCAGGGCAGCCAATCCCGGTCTCCGCCTGTGGCCACTACTCGATGGCCGACGAGTCACGAATGTCATGGCTGAAATAGCGGTGTGTTATGGGTCATTCCATGCCTAGAGTGATTGCAATGTTATGCAGGGGCGCAGTCCCTATTTTTCCCACACTAAAACCCTTACTCGTTTTCAGTACTAAAGGGCTAAATTGCCCTTCATGCCCATTTTACCCGTCTTAAAAGATCTACAAACTTTCAGCCATAAAAAATTCCAGCAGTAGCAGCTGTTCCAGACAGCCCATGATATTTCTGGAGAAACCCACTCCTTTTGTGGCAAAGTACTTGCTCTGTTTCACAAGTTCCCATCTTTATGTCTCACAAACCCACTGCATGTTCCCGGGCCCAACTGCTCTGTTTTGGGCTTTTGGCAAGTCCATCCTCTGTCTCCAGTCTCTCACAGTGTTGTCCATTCTTTTTTCCGGCTCCTGTTGCTATGTTTCAGCTTGCTTCTCCTTTTGTCCAAATTTCATGCTTCTACTTTTTATTTACTTATTGTTGAGATATATAAAACCATTAAAAAGCCCTCACCCACTAGCTTAAACTTTTGGGTTGAATTGGTTCTTTACATGGTATCAAAGCCTCGTGTCCCGGGTTCGATTCTCGCCGCCCCCCACTTTCTTTCAAGTGGAATTTCTTTGTTCGCACAGGTAAGTGAGCCTGTGCATTGTCCACCCTTTAAGTCCAGTGGGCACTCGTGTGAGGGGGCGTGTTGAGATATATAAAACCATTAAAAAGCCCTCACCCACTAGCTTAAACTTTTGGGTTGAATTGGTTCTTTACACTTATTATGTTAGTTATGCTTAAATCAATATTAGTTGTTTTTGGGGTCAGTTTTTTATATTAGGACATCATAATTGTTCAGAATTTTATTTCTCTCTTTTCTCCCGTCTAATCCTTTTAATTTCAGCAGTTTTCACTAAGAAACTTTGTTTTTTGTGTGAAACAGGGTCTTGTACAACATATTTTCTTTAATGTTATTTCCTAGATACAAACAAGCTTTAGTCTTATTGTTCTTTCGTGGTGTTTTGCTTTTCCCAGCATCATATATAAAGTTGATAACATATTTCACAAAAATTGCAATTATTAATTTAAGGCTTTATTTTAATCAATACAGATGTTAAGGGGAACAATTTGATTCTGTCTGCCAAAAGTTCGCTTACTAAATCTGCTCAACAGATTCCAGCAGATATTAGTCAGATACATCCTAACTCAGTTGTGCATGTAAGTGATGATGTCAAACATATATGAATTGCTTTCAATACTTTTTTGATAGATACACAGGTCCTTTCAATTTATGTTGTTATTTTCAAAGTTTCTTGCTTGTCAGTGATAATACTGTTGATTTTTTCCTCCATTGCTGTATGATTGTGGATGGAACAGGGCTATGTATGTAATTTAATTGAGACAGGCTGCTTTGTTCGTTTCCTTGGTCATTTAACGGGCTTCGCTCCAAGAAATAAGGTATTTCATTTTTACACATTTCTGTCTGTGAGGATGATACTTGGAGCAGCGGTAAGGTTGCTCCTTAGTCTATTCGTGAAAATTTAAGGGTAAGATTGTGTACAATCAACCCCCACCAATGTTGTGCACCCAGATTTTCCCTTTCTTGGCTCTCCGATGAAACTTCAAGTTTCTATTGATTGCATATTGGAGACCAGCTCCTTACAGGACAACTAAGAAAGTAAAAACAGAGAAATTGTCTCAGGGGCGATGCTGCAAATACGCTGGATAAAAAAAAACTACCCTGAAGGACTAATACCCAGACCCTTCAAGATTCCCCCAATTCCCTTATCACTTTTTTCTTCCATCATGAATCCCTTCATGCTTGTTTCCCATGTCCATATAACCAACCAAATCACCAGTTTCACTATCTCCCAAATCTTCCTCTCCACTCACAGTTTGCCACCTGTAATTCCTTTTAACTAACTACCTTTTTCCCAAACACATCACCTCATTTCTGTTACTTATTACAGTGAGCTGCTGAACTAGAGCCATTTGGTCCATTATTGGGCTGATGCACATGGGCATTTTGTTTGATTCCCCTCCAACGATACGCAAGTTAAAGAAGCTCACCACTCTCCCTTCGTCCACTTTTTCCCCCTTTTTTCTGTGTATTGGTTTGTTTTAGCCGTGTGATAGTCAGGTAATATCATTCTCTTGTATAGGCGGCAGATGACCAGAAAGCCAATATTTTGGAAGCCTATTACATTGGGCAATCAGTTCGCAGTAATGTATCCAATGTAAGTATATTACTATATTTCAGGCTCTAATTTCACATTATGAAAGCTTAATGCAGGCTCAAACAGCATTTTTATCTTTCTTTCTTCTTCAGATTAGTAGTGAAACTGGTAGAGTAACACTCTCTCTAAAGCAGACATCATGTTCTTCAACAGATGCATCATTTATTCAAGACTTCTTTCTTATGGATGAAAAGGTATAAACAATTATAAAATACTTCTGATATTATTGGCACATATTAAATTGTTTATATCTAATATAGTGCATCATGCACAGACACACGTCTATCCTTGTGCCGTTTGCAATCCTTAATCAAGGCAGGCCACGAGGATGAGTGTTATATTCCCAGCAAACATATTAGGACCTTGTTAACTTACTCAATTTCTGTCCAGGTTGCCATTTTGAAATTTGAATTAGATGCCTAGAGTATTATTGTTCATCTAAAAGTTCATTTGGTTCATTTCCCGAATGAGTGATATTATTGTTCACTCTTGGATAGAGAAGTGGTCCCTTCCACTTTGACTCATCGAACTACCTCTAAATTTTGGCAAATTCTTGGTGAAATATAGCAATTTTTTTTTTTTTTCTAGATGAGGGGATGAAGTTTTATTGTGGTCTTTGGTCATACCATTTACTTCCTTCTTATTAGACTCTTGGAATGGAGAAGTGGTCCCTACCACTTTGACTCATGTAACTACCGCCACCACCTTTAAATTTTGGCAAATTCTGGTTGAAATCTTATTTTTTTTTTTGGCTGTGTAGCATTATTTTATCTTGTCCTATAGCAGCTGATCTAATGCTATATATATTTCAATATAAAATAACATTTTATAATTTTTCATTATTTTTAGGCACATTTTTAGCCTGCTATCATCATTTTTTTCTCTTCTATTTTTTCTAGGAATTCCTATCACGTCCTCTTCCTTTTATATTACTTCTAATCTTGTGTACATCTTTGAATTTAGATTGCTAAGTTGCAGTACTTGGGCTCCGGTGCATCTGATTTGAAGTGGGATGAAGGATTTAACATTGGTACCATTGCTAAAGGAAAAGTTGAGGATGTTAAGGAAGTGGGAACTGTTATAAGCTTTGAGAAGTATAGTGATGTTTTTGGTTTTATCACCAATTACCAGTGTAAGTGCTCTCCGTCTCACGTGTTACCTATTTATTATTTATCCCAAGCTTGGGGTGATTCTTATTCAAGTGGAAGTACTAACCATCGTGTCATAATCCCTCAGTAGCTGGAGCCATTGTGGAGAGAGGCTCTATGGTGGAAGCATTGGTTCTTGATGTTGCAAAGGCAGAACGACTTGTCGATTTAACTCTAAAACCAGAGTTCATTAATAGAACTAAAGAAAGAAGTGCTATTAGTCATACCAACAAGAAGGTTGAGCATTTTTCCTGCTCTCTGCCCCTCCCCCCATCTTTATGTTGTAATGCATAGGAAATATTTGCGGTTTTATATTTTTTTAACATATTTGTGTTTAGCATGAGGGTGAGCCTTGGAGTAGCAATACGGTCGCTCTATGTGACCGGTAGGTCACGAGTTCAAGTCTGAGTAATAGCCTTTTCGACCCTCATCCTTACCCTCACATGTTGAGGGGCATTATGCACCAGGGTTTTCCGTTACCCTTTTATGAGTGTATAGCATTTTTGTGCTAAATGGCAGATAAAGAGCTAGTTAATTTTTTTTTGACACATTATATGGTATGGAACAATCATTTTGTGTTCATTAATAGACCTAAAGAAAGAAGTTCCATCAGTCATACCAGCAAGAAGGTTGAGCACTTTTTCTGCCCCTCTGCCCCTCCACCCGATTTTACATTGTAATGCAACAATTCAACCCAAAAGTTTAAGCTTATACATGAAGGCCATATTAGTGGTTTTTTTTATGATATGTGTGTATAGCATTTTTGTCCTACATGGCATAAAAGAGCTGCGTAAATTTTTTTATGCGAATTATATGCTATGGAACCATCTTTTTGAATTACTAAAATTGGAACTTCTCTTATTGAGTTATTTCTTTCTTCTACCTAGTAAATTTCTTATTTGAATCAAAGAAAAAAAAGATTCGGAATATTTTCATTCTGTTTTTGAGGTTTTATGCGGTCATTCAATCTTGTCCTAAAGTGGTGATGTAGTCCATGGGTTTCCTCCATGATTCATTCTTGACATACTTTGACCAATTCATTGTCATATCTTGGTTCCAGAAACGTCAAAGGGAGACATTGAGGGACTTGGTGTTGCATCAGACAGTGAATGCAGTGGTGGAAATTGTTAAAGAAAACTATTTGGCAAGTGTTGATACTATTATTCAATCTAGCCACCTGCTAGTAAAACTTATTCATGCATATTAACACATTGTAGTGAACTTATTGTATATTAAGCAGGTTGTATCAATTCCGGAGAATAATTACACTATAGGATATGCATCAGTAACTGACTATAATACTCAAAGGTTTCCTCAGAAGCAATTCCTAAATGGACAGAGGTGAGCACAAAATTTGCTGATTTGAAGTGTCAGCTCAGCCTTTCATGTTTATTTCATCCCATATTACCAATTCTGTACTCAAAAGGTTTGGGTCTAAGTAATATAGTGTCCAAGAATAATTCTTTGGTAGTAAAGTGGATACATCAATGTACATTAGTACCTATGGGTGTGTAAAAAAAATCAAAAAACTGAACCAAACTGTGAATTGAACTGAATTGCACGTAAAATAATTGGTTTTTAAAATCAGTTCACGAACCGAACTGGTTTTTAGAAACCAGTTCAAGAACCAAACCGTTTTATTACTTTATTTCTTTAATTTTTTTATTTTTTTTTCAGAATAGGTTTGACTCGAACTGATTCCGAACCAAACTGAACTGTTTTCAAATCGAACTGAACCGTTTTCAAACCAAACCAAACCGTTTAAATCAATTTGGTTCAGTTTTTTAAAAAATTCAGTTCAATTTGACCCATGCACAACCCTATTAGTACCTAAATCTGTAGAATGACTGCTTGCAGCCAGGCCAGCACTGCCTATGTAATTTCCTAGACTAAATTTTTTTTAGTTTGTTATAAAGTTGCTAGTAGTTATTGACTCTTTGTATTGGCCTTTTTGGAAAGATTTGTGGTCGGAAATGCTCCTTTTTTATCGTTACAAGGAAATGCTCCTTCATATTCTGTTTATTTTGCTATTCTTGTGTTTTCATTTCCTTGTTGTATTATTTGGAGGTTTTCTCTTGGACTTATTTTCCCCACAAAATTGGACTTGGGTAATTTTTTTTTTCCCTCGTTTATCTTTCTTGGAATCTTGCATCATTTACTAATAATTGTTTTCTACTTGCTAGTCTTGTATGCAATCCTAAGGCATGCTTGTAAAGTTATGGTATTTGGTTGGCAATTCTTGATTGGGTTATTGCTAATCAATTGTTATATGTTTTGAGGCCAAATATTTATACCTTCAGAAATGTCTCAAGTGCTCATGTATCAGTAATAACTTGTTTTGTTTCCGATTTCCTGGAATATGTGGCATATGCTTTTTTTATTTCATGGGATGTATCCTCTTTTATGTATTCCCTTCTTAGTGAATATTTCATGTCTGTGAATTGTACATTTTACAATTTTTTCTTGTAAAAAATATCATTTTTTTTTTTAAAGAATTGTTTTAAGGGATAGGTTATTCTGCCTATCCTTATTTTGCCTACTTTTGCCTATCCTCTTCAACATCGTTAGATTATAATCTCATCCAACGGTGGAGATCTGCAGGATATAATAAACTCTTTTATTCCGTTCTTTTTCCTTATTGCCTCCCACCCATTCTCTCTATCGCACCATATCCTACGCCAATTTCACTCCCTTACTCTCTGCAGCACCCCCCACCTGGCTCAATAGTGTCAGTGAATGCAAGATCATCGCCATTTTGTTTTCTGTCCGGATGAATTAGTTTATTTTTTCTTCTGTTTACGTATCATCTTCAATTCTTTTCATCAGTATATTGAACTGTAACATAATCCAATGTCCATCACTTTCACTATGAAGGCAAAATAGAATGTGTTTTGATCGTGGAAAAGAGCCAAATCGAATGAATAAAAAATTGATAAAGGAACTACATTAAGAGAGATTACAACTGCTATATACATTGCATGAATAAGAACTGAACAAATTCAAAAGAGAAAATGCCATCTGGATTTTATCGTGAAAGGCATCTTTCCAATAGCTTCTTGGGTTTCGTTTTTGGTAGTGAAGCCATAATGATGAGATAGAGAGAAAGGGGAGGAGAGAGAAATGGTGGGACGCAGTGAGGAGAAGGAAATGGGTGAAAGGGTTTATTTTATCCCGCAAATTTCTACCATTGGATGAGATTATAACCTATCCCTTGTTTTAATGAGTGTAGATATTAAGTTTCATTTTGTTTGCCTAGTTCTTTTTGACAACTCATTGCTTTATGTTGGGCTCATACTTAGAATTTTTACTTGGTCAGCATTGTTGCAACTGTTATGGCTCTTCCAAGCCCCGAAACATTGGGAAGGTTGCTTTTACTTCTTAATGAGGTCAACGAGACATCTAGTTCTAAAAGAACCAAGAAGAAATCTGGCTATAAAGTGGGATCTCTGGTTGAGGCAGAGGTATGTGGATTTTTCTAGTTTATTTAAACTGTATATATATGTCTATGGGGGTATGTGTATGTATTTATTAGATTCTCACTGCATAGTGACATGCCAGGCTATGTGGAACCATAGTAAGCTTCAATTATTTTGTAGAATATTCTAGAGTTTTTACTTATTTCTAACTACTTGTCTCTTTGAGTAGTGTGATATCTCTTTGATTACTGTGTATTTTATTTATTACTTCATCTCCTTAACTACCTTGTAATATGTATATAAAGAACCCTTTGGGTGTCAATCAATATATGAAAAAGTTATATTTCAGTCTTATATTTCTTCATGGTATCAAGAGCAGGTTATCCTGTGATCATTTTGTAAACCTCCATGTTCTTTTCTCCTTTTCTTTTTTTTCATTTTTTTCACCGTTCCCTACTATAACTCAGAAATCATATCTGGACCCCTCCAATCACGAAACCAAGGCCACCATTGGACTCAGCAGCCATTTCCGAGTCGACCCACGTCAGCCCCGTCGCCGGAAAGTCTCCCACGCGCCGCCACAACAGATCTGTCTTCCCGGCGCGTGTAAGCCACGCGCCGCCCTGCCGGACTCCGTTTGCCACGCGGCTTTCACAGAACAACTCGCCTGGCCTCCCTCTTCCTGTTCTGAGGTTTTAAATCACGATTGGAGTACTTTTCTTGCTGGGTCCAGTTGGTTCCTCTTCGGTTCTTTGTTCCTGTTCCCGTTCCCGTTCTTCCTTGTTCCTGTTTGTTCCTGTTGTTCCCTGTTCCCTGTTCCCTGTTCCTTTTTTATCGATGGAAGTTGAAAATATTGAGGCTGAGAATAAGCATTCTGAAAAATCATCCGGTAATATTTCCGGTGTTTCTACTCCTCCATGTTCTTCGTCTTTCGAAGACAACCCAGCTGTACAGATCACTAACCACCGTTTAAACGGTAAAAATTATGTGCAATGGCATCAATCTGTCAAGCTGTTTATCCAAGCAAAAGGGAAAATGGCGTATCTTGATGGAAAAAAGGAAAAACCCGGAGCTGATGAACCTGATTATGATAAATGGATGACTGAAAATGCCCTGGTCATGACCTGGTTGACTAACTCTATGGATCCTGATATCAGTCAAACTTATTTGTTTCTTGATACGGCTCAGGAAATTTGGGATGCCGTTAAAGAATATTATTCTGACCTGGGCAATGCTTCTCAGGCTTTTGAACTCAACACCAAGGTAAGAGAGTTACATCAAGAGGGGATGTCTGTTACTGAATACTTTCTTGCTTTAAAAACTCTGTGGCAGGAGTTGGACCTTTATGATGCAGCAGATCTTCAAGGTTTAGAAGCCAATGCAAGGTTTAAAAGTTACTTAGAGAAAAGACGTCTCTATGATTTTCTTGCTGGCCTTAATCGTGATCTTGATGATGTTCGTGGAAGGATATTGGGGCAAAACCCATTACCTTCCATTGCAGCTGCTTTTTCTATGGTACGATGGGAAGAACTTCGCCGAAAGGTAATGTTGGGGGACAAGAACTCCAAATCCTCCGATGTATCTGCCTTAGTAGCAAAACATACTCCTCGTCCCCCTAGTGATGCAAAACGTTCTGACGGATGGTGTTCTCATTGCAATAAGAGTGGTCACACTCGCGAAAAATGTTGGGAAATTCATGGAAAACCACCAAACTGGAAAGCAAAGGGGCCAAACAAGAGTCGTGCTTATCAAATCTCTTCTGATGATAAGGGTGAAGAGTCTCGTGCCTCTCCAAATTCCGATGGTGTATTCATCCCTAAACCTCAGTATGAGCAATTTCAGAAAGTGATGTCTAAATCTGCTGAGGCAACTAGTCATGTTGCTCAACAAGGTATGGCATTCCATGTTGATCATAGTAGTCGTTGGATTCTTGATTCAGGAGCTTCTGATCATATGACAGGTAATGCATCCTTGTTTTGTTCTTATACCCCTTATTATCACCAGTCACGAATAAGGACTGCTGATGGTAGTTTCTCTAATATTGCGGGAAAGGGATCCATTAAGCTCTCTGAACATATTACTCTGAATTCTGTCCTTCATGTCCCTTCTCTTACTTGTAACCTTATCTCTATTAGTAAACTTTCCTCTGAATTGCATTGTGTTGCTAAATTCTCTGCCAAAACCTGTGTTTTTCAGGAACAGGATTCGGGGCTGATGATTGGCAGTGCTAGAGAGGAAGAAGGGCTTTACTATTTTGAAGAAGATTCTGATGAAAAGAGATTTTTTGCAAATCACTCTTTATGTTTATCAGACGATTGTAATGATGTCTTGTTGTGGCATCGTCGTTTATGACACCCAAATTTCTTTTATCTTCAAAAGTTGTTTCCAAACTTATTTATCAATAAAAAACCAAGTTCCTTTTTTTGTGAGGATTGTCAGTTTGCAAAACACTCTCGTGTTTCTTATTCCCCCAGAGATTATCATGTTTCGTCTCCATTTACATTGATTCATAGTGATATTTGGGGGCCAGCTCATGAAAAAAATATATCTGGAACTCGTTGGTTTATTACCTTCATTGATGATCATTCTAGAGTATGCTGGGTATATCTTCTAAAGGATAAGTCTGAAGCTGCAGGCACTTTTAAAAATTTTCATGCTATGGTACAAACTCAATTTCATCCTCTATCCAAATCCTCGAACTGACAACGGTACTGAATATTTTAATTATGTTCTTGGTGATTATCTAACCAAGCAAGGCATTATCCATCAAAGTTCTTGTCCTAACACCCCTCAACAAAATGGGGTGGCTGAAAGAAAAAATAGACATCTCATTGAAGTTGCTAGAGCCCTCTTGTTTTCAATGCATGTCCCTAAATACTTGTGGGGGGAGGCCGTCTTGACTGCCTCATATCTCATCAATCGGATGCCCTCTCGTGTCCTGAATTTTCTTTCTCCCATATATTGCCTTACCTGTTTTTTTCCCTCCTTTCGGGCTCTCTCTTATATTCCTCCAAAGTTGTTTGGCTGTGTAGTTTTGTTCATATTCCTCAACATCAAATGTCCAAACTTAATCCAAAGTCTGTTAGATGTGTTTTCATAGGATATCCTCCTAATCAAAAAGGTTACAAGTGTTACTCACCTTCTCTTCAAAAGGTTTTTGTTTCTATGGATGTTACTTTTTATGAAACACAATCATTTTTTCCCTCGACTTCTCTTCAGGGGGAGTCTATCGGTGTAAAAGAAGACAAGTCTTGGATTCCAAATAATTCTTCTGTCTTACCTTTACCTTTGGAAACATCTGTTGTTCCTTTACCTTTGGAGACAGGGGGAGCTAATGTACAGGAGACAAGGACAGCAACTGTACCAGAGACTGGAGATCCTCCCGGTAAATGGGGAAAATTCTACAGCAGGCGTAAATCTCCTCAAGATCCTCTAGACTGCCAGGATTCTGACCCGTGTCCTAGTTCCAGCAATCCACTTGAGAACACTGGTACAGCTGACCTAGATATGCCTATTGCCCTTCGAAAAGGTACTAGATCTTGCACTGCTCATCCTATTTCTCATCACATTTCATATGAAAAGTTGTCTCCAGGTTTTCGTGCTTTCAACACTATATTAGACGGTACAAAAATACCAAAAAATATCCAAGAGGCACTTAATGACCCTAAATGGAGGGATGCAGTCTTTGAAGAAATGGATGCACTTAAAAAAAATGGAACTTGGGAGTCCGTGGCACTTCCCAGAGGAAAGAAAACTGTAGGTTGCAAGTGGGTGTTCACAATAAAATTTAATGCAGATAACAGCATCAACAAATATAAGGCCATATTGGTTGCCAAAGGATTCACCCAGACTTATGGGATAGACTATCAGGAGACGTTTGCTCCCGTTGCCAAACTTAATTCTATCCGAGTCCTACTATCACTTGCTGCCAACCTTGATTGGCCCTTGCATCAATTGGACGTAAAGAATGCTTTCTTAAATGGGGACTTACATGAGGAAGTTTACATGGATCCACCACCTGGTTTTGAAGAGGGAGATGGTTCTGTATGCATGTTGAAGAAGTCTTTTTATGGACTTAAACAATCCCCTAGAGAGTGGTTTGAAAAGTTTACTCGTGTCCTTAAAGAAAGGGGATTTATCCAAGCTCAGACTGATCACACTTTATTTTTTAAACACTCCGATAGTGGCAAAATTGCTATCCTCATTGTTTATGTTGATGACATAATTGTCATAGGTGATGACTGGGAGGAAATAAAATCTTCAAAGGGGGGTTTAGCTAATCAGTTTGAACTGAAGGATCTTGGATCACTCAAATATTTCCTTGGAATGGAGATTGCTCGTATCAAAGCGGGAATTTCCTTATCTCAAAAGAAATATATCCTAGACCTGCTACAAGAAACAGGTATGCTTGGGTGCAAGCCTGCAGAAACTCCAGTTGAACCCAATATTAAATTGGGAATTGAAGATGGAAAGGATGTTGACAGGGAGCAGTACCAAAGGTTGGTAGGGAAGCTGATCTACTTATCTCACACCCGACCTGATATTGCATTTGCCGTTAGCATGGTTAGCCAATTCATGCATTCTCCTAAGGAAAAGCACCTTAGTGCGGTTTATAGAATCCTCAAGTACCTCAAAAACACACCTGGTCGAGGAATGCTCTTTAAAAGGGGACACAAGAGGATGATAGAAATCTATACAGATGCTGAATGGGCTGGCTCTGCATTGGACCGAAGATCCACTTCAGGATATTGTACCTATGTCTGGGGAAATCTTGTGACCTGGAGAAGTAAAAAACAAATTGTTGTTGCCAGAAGCAGTGCAGAAGCAGAATTTCGAGCGCTAGCTCATGGCATTTGTGAAGGAATCTGGTTAAGAAGACTTCTTGAAGAACTAAAGATATCTTATTCTCTACCTGTGAGACTCTATTGTGATATTAAGGCTGCTGTCAGTATTGCTCAAAATCCTGTACATCATGACATAACCAAACATGTGGAGGTTGATCGTCATTTTATCAAAGAAAAATTGGAGGAGGGTAGTGTATGTTTGTCATATATACCTACCAAGGAGCAAACAGCCGACATTCTCACCAAAGGATTACACAAACCCATCTTTGAGGATTTAATTAGCAAGTTGGGGATGATCAATATATATCTCCCAACTTGAGGGGGAGTGTAGAATATTCTAGAGTTTTTACTTATTTCTAACTACTTGTCTCTTTGAGTAGTGTGATGTCTCTTTGGTTACTGTGTATTTTATTTATTACTTCATCTCCTTAACTACCTTGTAATCTGTATATAAAGAACCCTTTGGGTGTCAATCAATATATGAAAAAGTTATATTTCAGTCTTATATTTCTTCATATTTATTTTTTGATTATTTTTTCTTTTAGCTAATAAAAGTCTCATGATTGCAGAGCTTGTTGTTTTGTCCACTCTAATGGATAGAATAGTTTTTATGGCTTCTCATTGGTGCTCAATCTATAGCTTCCTTAATAGAACCTCCATTGAAGAGCTTTTTTGCACTGCTTTGCTTGTTTATTGATGATTATTTCCCATTTTACTATCTTTGGTCTTTCTACATGTAGATTGACCTTTCCCTGAAATAATGCTGCTTGTTCTATCCAAATAAAAACGCGTTTCATGAATTTTCTTTGTGATGACATTGTTGTCCAGATTACTGAAGTCAAATCACTTGAACTTAAACTGAAGTTTGGATTTGGCCTACATGGCAGGGTTCACATAACAGAGGTAACTCCCCTGTGTTTCTGGTGTCAATATTTAAATTAGCATGCATAGATTTGATGTCTAAAACTGCCCAATGCACAAAGCTTCTGTCTTTGTGGGGCTTTCAGTTTCAGATGTATGCAGCCTTACCCTGTTAGCTGATATGCTGTTTCTGCTGCTGGAAATTGTGGCCAAGGTCACGCAGCAGAAACCTTACTGTTGCAGCGAGGCTTACCCTTTTGTTGATTTGCTATCTATTTTAGAATGTTTCTCAGTGGTTGGGTGCGTACCTATGGGCAGGTACATGATTCAAATGTTATCGAAAATCCATTTTCTAGCTACAAAATTGGACAAACAGTGATGGCAAGGATTGTTGCAAAGCCAAATGAAGCAGGTAGCAATAGGAAGGGCTCACAGTGGGAGCTATCAATCAAACCTGAAATGCTTACAGGTAAAGTACGACTCGTTGCCAAATACATGGAAAATAATGAGTGTTTGAAATACTAGGTAATTTGTGCATTAAA
This sequence comes from Gastrolobium villosum, assembly GCA_032173675.1. Classification (NCBI taxonomy): domain Eukaryota; kingdom Viridiplantae; phylum Streptophyta; class Magnoliopsida; order Fabales; family Fabaceae; genus Gastrolobium; species Gastrolobium villosum. Next base: position 84,355 of record JAVKPL010015964.1, read on the forward strand.
GAGTATATACAGAAGGACCGGTGAACTTTGAAGTCCAGCAATTTTTTTTATAACCATGTAGCATGAATGGTACAAATGTTTATCTTGGTGCTGCTTAGGAGTTGATTGCATAGCTACATTCTAATTGGGAGGTATTTTTACGTTAGTTATACCCTTTAATGATATTTGTCTAGTCATTATATATATAGATATCAATTTTATGTTCATTGAAATAGAGGGCAATTGCATTTTCTTACCCAACTTCCATGTCATAAAGGTTTTAAAATGATTGATATAAGAAACCCGTGATTGAAATTTGTTTTGGTGTTCATTGATGTTATTCCAGTCTGCCCTTTTCTTTGAGTTCGTTGTCTTATGAAAACTATCATAATCATTTTATTCAATCTCAACAGTATCTACTTGTTAATTATGAAAGTTATCAGTCTTTCTGGATTTAATATGTAATCTCAACTTCACTTCAGGTTCCAGTGATACTGGAGACAATGTATCTGGAAATCTTGACTTTAAAATTGGGCAATGTGTGGCTGGTTATGTATATAAAGTAGAAAGTGAATGGGTTTGGTTAACAATATCTCGAAATATAAGAGCTCAGCTATATATTCTTGATAGTGCTACTGAACCCAGCGAGCTTGAGCATTTCCAGAATCGATATCATCTTGGACAACCTGTTTCTGGTCATGTTCTGAGTATCAACTGGGAGAAGAAGCTATTGCGGTTGGTTCTACGCCCCTTTTCTGCTCTCTCTTGCAGTATTAGTGAGGAGCCACAAATTAACATTGTGAATAAGGATTTAACAGCATATATTCACAAAGGAGATATTTTAGGTGGAAGGATTAGTAAAATACTTCCAGGTGTTGGTGGATTACTTGTCCAAATTGGTCCTCATATATATGGAAAAGTTCATTTTACTGAACTTAAAGACACCTTGGTGCCTGATCCATTGTCTGGATATCATGAAGGGCAATTTGTCAAATGTGTAGTTCTTGAAGTCAGCCACACTGTCAAGGGTACTGTTCATGTGGACTTGTCATTGCGTTCTTTCAATGGGATGCTCTCTCAGGATTCTGCAGATCTTCATAGCATTGTGTGAGTTCTGATAGATAGTCATGAATCTTTAAATAAAGTCCTAGCTTTGGCCCTATGATTTTTTGTACTAATATGCAATTGCCATTTACTCACTTGATTAAGCCTTCATTAGTATTGCTAGTGTGTTTATGCGTTTATAACATTGCAAACAACTTGACATAACAGACTACATTGAATTGACAATTGGCTGAAAAGTGAAAAATACTTTTACAAGTTTGCAAGGGTACTATTAATGTAATTGTCTCCTTGGTCTGACTTTAAACATCTATAGCTCGTCATTCTTATTCTGCCAACCAGCCAATCTGTTTTGTCTTTTGGCTGGACATGGTATCCTGTTCATAGCATTTTCGCTTTCAATTATTTCAGCAAAAAGGTCTCTTCTTTTCTTCTCTTTTTGAATTTCCTTGCTTTGGATGCAGCATTGAACTTATTAATCCTAAAACGTCGAAATTATAATATCTTTTTCTGAGGTTTTGTTACTGCACCTGCAAGTTATCTATTTTGAATTGAAACATCTAACTTGAGAGTCTGATTTCATTTGATTGCCTTATGTTTAATGTGTTGCATGTGCCTATTCTTTATTCCTATCAGCTCATCATGTTAATAACCTTTACATTGTATACTAATATAACATGATTGTATCTTTGTTGTACCTGATAATTTTTATCCAAATATAATACTGTTGGTTATTGATTTTTCAGACATTCTAATGGCAAATGTGAGGAAAAGATCGAGGATCTTCATCCTGACATGGTTGTAAAGGTATTGGGCTTTTTGTTCTTTTTCTTAACTTTTCATTATTCCTTTTTTTTTCTAGGCTTTACATGAGCTTCTTTAATGTGACATGTGCACTTACTGTCATGTTGTTTCTGATGGAATTTTGATTTGTTAATAAGTTGTAGCATTCATCATTTACATGGCAGGTTATGCTTTTACAATCATTTGAATTGATAAATACTGCAAGAATTCTTAAAATGTGGGTTGGGGCTGAGTAAGAATTTTCAACTGAGGGGGTATATTTATTGTTGATAAATACTGCAATCTCCCTCATTATTTTCTTCGTTTTTTCACAGGCCTGCAATTTTTTTTGAAAATCTACAAAGTTGATATAAATATTGCTATCATGCGTACACTTATTTTGATTTTTTCACAAGCTGACATTTCTTTCTTGAAATCTACGAAGTTGAAAAAAACAGCTATCTGCCATAAATTTTCTTGATTTTTTCACGAGTTGAAATTCTTTTTTGAAAATCTACAAGACCTCCCTTGAGTGGGTGAAGTCTAAAAATCTGCAAAATCTAAAGGAACTTTGTGTAGGGTTTCAAAAGAGGAAGATTTGTTAAAAATAAAGAAAATACTGATGTGTTTTGAGCATTTTGCTCTTAAATTTCAGTGTTCTACTATTCAGAATTCAAGTTTGAGTGATGAAGTCTCGCTTGGTTAAGAATGAATTAAGTAAGAACCATATAAGTGAAAAGACCTATAAATTCATTGGCATGAGATTTTGAGTTGAGATGAAGTGTTAATCCAACTTATTGTGGTTTGTCACTTAGCCCATTAATGGATGTCTCTCCTATGTTGGGCTCCCCCTGACTACCTAATAGGGCTAAGTGACAAACCACACTTTCATCCATACTCTCCTCATCGACGTACTAGTGGACAAAAGAACATTTGGCATCCATGAGGTCATACTTGTGGTCAATGCGATCAAACACTTTAGCCACCTTGCCAAGAAAAACATAGTTTTAATACCACACTGAAAAACAGTGGGGCACCAATCTACAAAGTAAATGGTCTCCTTGGTTTTGATCGCGGCAAAAACAATATTCGCATTAGCTTAACTTATTAAGTGAAAGCCATGTGACCTGATTGCCTATGCCATGTGACAAGACTGTAGGTGATGATGATCTTTCTTCACTGACAAGACTTAATAGTCTTGTAACCTAGCCCTATTAGATGGTTCGGGAGAGTCCAAACTGGGGAGAATGCATTAACGGGCTAAGTAAGAACCACAATAAGTGTGCTTAACATCACATTTTAACTTAAAACCTTGAAGCAATGAATCAATGGATCTTTTCACTTATATGGTCCTTACTTAGTCCATTCTTAACCAATGCGAGACTTCATCACTCACGCTTGAATTTCCAACATCCTTCCTCCCTTGGATATGCTCCCCTTGACCGCCTAACATCTATCTTTGTATTTTTCTTGGGGAGGACATCTGAGCACTTTCTTAATTTGTCATATATAATATTTTGATTTTGCATTATACTGACACTGTCATTGTAAGTTATATAGTTATCATTTCTGTTTAAAATCTCCTTAACAGTATTTTGTTATTAATTATAAGAAAGTCTTGGTATAATAAATCTAGATTTCTACTTTTTCTTGCTATAATTGGTTGTAATTATATAATATGTTTAGTGTATGCAGTTGATTCAAAGGGACTGGTAAATTTCTGACACTAAAACCAAATATGGTATACTGATTTTCTTAAAAATCATATCTAGTTCAATTTTCAACTGGCAATGGAAAACCTGTCATGGGACAGAATTTGAATGTGTGTAATTGTTTCGAAACCAGCCATATGGATGGTCTACTCCCACAGGAATATACCTCAACAACAATAAGATAAGAGAAAGGAAGATTTTCTTTATTAAATTAAGCAAAGGATACAAGAGCACTCTCTTGCCAAGGGACTAGCCCCTAAATCTAAGATTCTCAACCAAACACACACAAAATAATTGCCTGCCTATCTTCTAAGACGTTCCTCCTTATACCTAAAATGTATTTCATAACTGCTACCATAACTCTCATAACCTCTCTTTTATTGTTGTTGAGGTATATTCCTACAGGAGTAGACCTTCCGTTTGGCTGGTTGGTCTCATGACAGTAATGCTGTTTTACCTTTCATAATAAGTTCTGATCCTTCTGTGATCAATTGCAATGCTGAGAATTTATTGCTATATCTAATGTATTGGGGGGCATATCTTTTTCGTTTGTCACTTTGTTTTTTTATTTACCCTTGATGTGGGATATGGATCATATGGATTTATTGTAGTGTGTCTTCTTTTGGACAGGGTTATGTTAAAAATGTCTCGCCAAAAGGATGCTTCATTTTGCTTTCTCGGAAGATTGATGCCAAAATTCTTCTGTCCAATCTGTCCGATCAATATGTTAAAGATCTTGAGAAAGAATTTCCTGTTGGAAAACTTGTAATTGGCAGGTAAGTAATCAGCGTATTATTTCACTCCATTTTCTAATGTGAGGTCAATGGAGAAATGTACTGAGACAGCAAATGGCAGGGTTATATCTGTGGAGCCTCTTTCAAATCGTGTTGAAGTAACACTGAAGACGTCAACTGTTTCCAGTACATCAAAATCTGAGATTATTGATTTGAGTAAATTTCATGTTGGCGATGTTATAACTGGCACGATTAAGCGGGTCGAGTCATTTGGTTTATTCATTGCAATTGACAACACTAACATGGTATTTCATGCTTTGAGCTTTTTTTTAAATTAGTCAAAATATTAATTTTGTTTTTAAAATTTCATGGTTTTATCTATTTCTTGGTTTGGATGGTTCAAATGCTTACAGCTTCATCCAAAAATCGTATTCTTGGTAGTGGTTGTATTTATGTCAAAATTATGATTTTCCATGAACCATGCTCTTAAGAAAGTGGTAGCGGTCTATTTGATTATGTGATCGCTCTTGATTATACTTTTTCATATACCCAGGTTGGATTGTGCCATGTATCTGAGGTTTCTGATAATCATATCGAGAACATTGAAACAAAGTATAGAGCTAGAGAGAAAGTAAATGCAAGAATATTGAAGGTAATTCAAGCACAAAAACTTTGGATATGTTACTGTTTCCTTTATTTTTACCAGGAGAAAGTGAGATGCTTCTATACTTTATAAGAAAACTGCTAGCAACACGCTCTTTAATACACTCTTCTAGCACACTTTATTATTGGGTGAATTTCATGCAGCTCCCACTAATTAAAGCGTGGCTCCAGCTTATTTAGTTGGACCAACATATAATTCACCCAATAGTTAAGAGTGTTGAAAAATTTGTGTGTGTGTCGCTAGAATTTCTTTTATTTTTATTTGGCACTACAATTTCTAGCTATCAACTGCGAATGATTATATCATTATATGTATATTGTATAATAGAAGTGCTTTATGTTAAACTCATTTATTGTTTCTGTATTATAAAGGCATTCCAGTCAGACAAATGTCTTAATGGTTCAGTAGGTTGCATGATAAAAGAGAGAAAGAAACGGAATGAAAAGGAGAGAAAAGTGTGAGGAAAGAAAACTGAGATTCTTTGATTATGATTGAAGCCACTGTTCTGAAACCCAGAGCTGTGTAATATATTTTACATCCAAGCTTGTTAAGCAAGCTTTATCAGAGTATCTGAATGCTAACAGATTTCTAACTATCTTAACAGATCCCAGGTTGGCACAACACAACAGAAATAGGGTGCACCCAGATTACTTTGGGTGCTGTAGTACAGATACAAAGCTATACTAAAGCTATACAAGTACATGCTATTGCATGATAATAAGCTAGATATCCTTCTAGCAGACAACCTAAAATCCACCAGGGAATAATCTGGAATCCAATGGAAATAGGGCCAGTTCCTTGAATATCATTGAGAATGAATGAAAATAGTAGTAATTTGGTGCCTTTTACAGGCATAACAGAAGTTGACTAATAACTAAAACCCTGCTAGGACACTCCTAAACTATATGGTTACTTATTAAGACTCTAATTCCATCTTAATTATTCTTAAATTTTGTAAAATAATTAATGTCCATTGAAAATTATCTTCTGAAATTGCATAGAAATTATAAAATGTTAATTCTTCATTATCTTGAATTCTTGATTGTCTTACATGAGATAGGCTTCTTGCTCGATCAGTGTTACTAATTACCAAATTTTTTAATTGTATTTTTCTAACATATGTTATCAGGTTGATGAAGAAAGACAGAGAATTTCTTTAGGAATGAAGAATTCATATATGGAGGATGAAACTGTGCTTCAAATACCTTTAGAGGAAGGATCAGATGAACCTATTGCAGATGGAATGAATAGTAGTTTACTTGAAACCTCAAATATAGATGTTGACGGTGAAATTGATCATTTCACAATTGTATCCCAAGCAGATGAAAGGGCGCACATTCCTCCACTTGATGTTGACCTTGATGACTGTGATCAATTTGATATAAATAACACTAATAGTCAAAGTGAAGAACATGCAAATGAAGGCACCAGAGATGAAAAGCAGAACAGGCGTGACAAGAAAAAAACAAAGGAAGAAAGGTTGATATAATGCTTATTGTTATTGCTTCACTGTACAATGCTATCTCTATTGATTTTTTTTTCTTCTTATTTTTCTTTTTCATTTTTAATATATGGCAACTATTCTGTACAGGGAGAAACAGATTAGGGCTGCTGAGGAAAGACTACTGGAGGAGGATGTACCAAGAACTGCTGATGAGTACGAAAAGCTGGTTAGAAGTTCTCCTAATAGCAGTTTTGTCTGGATAAAATACATGGATTTCATGATTTTATTGGCCGATGTTGAGAAAGCCCGCTCAATTGCTGAAAGGTAAATCCTAAAGAACTACAATTTTGAGTTTGGTTTAAATCCTAATGAAATTCAAACTTGATTTTGTTAACGTTGATTTGAATCCTAAGATTTTTTCCCCATTTTATTAGAGAGAAAAGCAGTAAAGTAAAAGTAGGGGAGGATTAGATATTTTCCTAAACAGAAAAAGAAGGAAACAGCCTAGTGATGAAAACTCCGTTGTAATAGCCATGAGCAGAGCACCGGAGTGGACTAAACACAATCCTCTTCTAATTCAAGTCCTAGGCCAAAAAGAGGACCTATACTAAAGCTTTCTAGTATATTTATCTTGACAAAGTGTGGAGAAATCATGATTCTTGCAGTTTGTTGTTTCCCTTGATTGTGTTCTTTCTGATTTTTTATTTTGCAACATTCTTTTAAACACTGAGCTTGTTTGTACTTTATAGACCCAGAGAGGCAGGGTTTTACTTTTCTTGGTGACTTGACATTGTCTCTCCCTCCCTCCCTTTCTCTTCAACTTCTCACAATACCTCCATCTGTGAATATGTCATATGACCTGAGTCATCCTGACTTCCTTGCTCTTTTTAATCCATAATTTTGAAGGGCTTTGAGGACAATAAATATCCGTGAAGAAAATGAGAAGCTAAACATCTGGAAGGCTTACTTCAATTTGGAAAATAAGTATGGAAATCCTAGAGAGGTAATAGAAGAGCAATTTCACTTTTTGTTTGCCACTAATATGGTTACGTGGAGTATGCTTACTCTTATTGTTTTTGTTAGGAGGCTGTTATGAAAGTATTCCAGAGAGCTCTACAGTACAATGATCCCAAAAAAGTCCATCTAGCACTCTTGGGAATGTATGAGAGGACCGAGCAGCATAATTTAGCTGATGAACTTCTCAGTAAAATGTCAAAGAAGTTCAAGCATTCATGCAAAGTACTATGTGAACTTTTAAATATAAATCCTGTTCTTGTCTTCATAAAAATTATATATGGAACTTACTCTACTCTGGGTTTTAGGTTTGGTTGAGGCGTGTGCAGAGTCTTTTGAAGCAAAAGCAGGATGGAATTCAACCAGTTGTCAATCGTGCGTTGTTAAGCCTTCCCCGACATAAGCATATTAAATTTCTATCTCAGACAGCTATTCTTGAATTCAAGAGTGGGGTTCCAGATCGGGGGCGATCCTTGTTTGAAGGAATTCTACGGGAATACCCAAAGCGAACAGACTTGTGGAGTGTTTATCTTGATCAAGTATATCGTTCACTACCTCCATTTCTTTTTGTAGTAATATTATTATGAACCTAACATTCTTGTATACTTGATAGGAAATTCAACTTAAAGATGAAGATGTAATCCGCGCACTGTTTGAAAGGGCAGTTAGTCTGAGCCTCCCACCTAAAAAGATGAAGGTGTGTGCTCATCTATCTTACCAGTTTTGCTGATGTTTTGTAATTTTCCTATAAGGCTTACTGGGGACTTTGTTTCCTTGATTTGCAGTTCTTATTTAAAAAGTATCTTGATTATGAGAAGTCCCAAGGTGATGAAGAACGAATTGAATCTGTGAAGAGGAAGGCAATGGAATATGTTGAGAGTACTCTGGCTTGATCCATCACTGATTTAGTTTTGAATTATTCAGCTTGCTTCCATTCTGGAGATCCAAAGAGGAAAAGGTTGGGTTTGTTAGGGCATGAGAACTAAACAGTACAAATTTTCCTAAATCACCGGAAACAGGATTTGAATCTTGGTCGGAGGCCCTGTAAATTTACTGGTTCTATAATCAGCTTTCTGCAGATTAAATTAAGTGCATGGATGAGAGCTTGTAAGATGAGATGTAAATGCATCAAATGTGCAATGCAAGATAAACACATGCCTTTGATAATTTTGGTTACCCCAGTTAGATGTTGAGGTTGAGGATTAGAGAGGAAATATAGGCCATTTTATTCTTTTTCTTTGTCGCGAGCTTCACAGTAGTTACAAAGGATGATAAATGTTTTGCGCTTCTAGATTAAACAACGATGTATTGTTGGGATAGTGTTTGATTGCAACTCATTTCGAGAATGTAACCATTATTTTTTGTTCTCTTTATACACACATCTTTATGCTTATGCTCCAAAATGAGCCATTGTAGCTTGCTTTGAAAGTATTTCCCCGTCATTTAAAATATCTCCAAATTCTCTCTCTCTTTTTCCTGCTTACTAAGCTGGGAGTTAGTTAGATATGATTTTCAGTTAAAAACTTGAGTTTCTGCATATTATTGTAATCCATGACGCGCTGCGTGTCACATTGTGGCTGTGAGTGGAATATCTTGTCTTGCAGTTCCGCGCCGAAATACAAAAACAAATTAAAATTATTTTCTTGTGCTCATAACAAGAGTTTAAGATGGAATGTGAGTTATGTAGGTGAGCCTTTGAAATTGCTACTTATGCAACTATTGCAGTCATTATTACGCATAAATTTTCATTAATTTAGTTCAAAGTATCGTAACTAGCATCGGTATTCATTAATCATTATTATAAGTCTTATATATTTCGTCTACTAGTTCTAACGCTAATCGATTAATTAATTTTGAAATCTAATATATAAATATAGATAAAAGTTAATATTTAATCATATTAATAGTAATTAAAGTTAACTTATAATGTTTTTAAGAAACACACATGGTATCAGTATATGCATATTTTCTTTTCTTTTTTTAATTTAACACTACTACGTGTGAAGTCTATTTTATTAACTCAATCACAGTGTGCGATTATTACAATTTATTAATTTTTTAAGTCACAGAAATCACTCATTACCATATCACTTATCGAATTTATTCTCGTAAACATAATGCACATTGTAAATAAATTATTGATGAGATCTATAATATTCCTTTAAATTGAATAGTTCGTTTCTGACAGTAGACGGTTAAAACAGTTGGATATCTTTTTTTTTTTGTTACATATAACATAAAAACATCTTTCTACACACAAAAATTTTATATGGGATTCACTTTAAAAAAATCTCATAACTTATTGATGAGATCTAGCATATTCCTTTAAATTGAATAGTTCGTTTCTGACAGTAGACGGTTAAAACAGTTGGATATAAAACAAAACATGTATGCCTTCTTCTGCATCAACCTGAATCATGATGTCGGAATCAATGACCCTTTAGAGCTCAGCTAACATTTTAGATCTCAGAACAGAACACGTGCTGTCGGTAATTTTATTTTTATTTCTTTCTTTCTTTTTCCCTGCAATTTTGTCATTATTTTTGTTTGTGATGGGATCGTACACGGTTTTGATTTACTGAAATCAATTGGGTTGCGTTGCGTTGCACGAAATTTATGTCCCAAGGTGAAATGGGTCTCTTATCAAGTTTCAATTTTTAAACGTTTTATTGTGTGTCTTCCGAATGGAATGGAACGTTAAAGTGGAGTTTCACTGGATTTTGGAGTTTTATGTGTTGGGTTTCTTGGACTATTTGGAAATTAATCAGGAGAGGTGGAAAAACCAGATTTTGAAAATTGTGTTACTGTTGATAAATGATGATGATATTCCCCTCTCTCTCTCTCTCTCTCTCTCTCTCTGTGTGTGTGTGTGTTTCATAAATGATGATGATATTATCTGTTATCCAGAGGTACATAAATATATAGTCAATATTATGTAGTAGATGTTGATATCTTTCTTATAGGAGAGCTCGAAAATAATAAGAGAAGGAGAGGATGAAACAATGAATTTAATGGGAATGGTGAAAATGGTTTTTTGTGTGTTGTCTCCTGTATAGATTCGATTGATGAACCAGTAAATTTTATATATATATATATAGGGTTTTATGAAGGGCCGGCTTGGTTCAGCGGTAAGCTTGCTTGTCGTGGTGTGTCAGGTCGTGGGTTCGAATCAGTCTCTCTGCAAAAAACAGGGGAAAGACTGCCTAAAGTATTCCCTTCCCCAGACACTCTTCGTGGGTATTTGAACTGGGTCGGCCCTTTATATATATAGGGTTTTATAATTCTCATGTTGAAGGAGAATTGAAATCTCATCTTATAGAGATAAAAAGCATGTGAGACCCATGTGTTTGAAAAAATTGTATGTAGGACCCATGTCAGCACGGAAATCGAAGGGTGTATAGGAAAATTTGAGTTCTCATGTTGAATGAGAATTATAAAACCCATATATATATAAATAAATATATATATATATATATATATATATATATAGGGATAGGTTATTGTGCCTACTCTCTAATTGCCTACCTTTACCTACCCCTCTCATCACCGTTGGATTACAATTTGATCTAACGGTTCATATTGAAAACATAAATAAAACCCTTTTACATCCTTTCTCTCTCCTCCCCATTCTCTCTTGCTATACCTAATTGAAATTTTTATGCCCTCCATCGCCAATGTCTGCCGCGCTTGTAACTGTGAATTTTGGTTAAATTTCTGCATTTGTTAAATCATCTAGCTTGAAAAGCACCCTTGAATTTTATCTGACTTCCCCTGAATTTCAAAAAGCAACGGATGGTGATAGCACATTCATGGATCATCTAATATTGTTGATTAAATTTCATTACAGGAAGTTATATTGTTGATTAAATTTCATCGACTAAAAGGGTGGAGAGAATAGGGTATGAGAGAGAGAGAGAGAGATATAGAGAGAAAAGATAAAAGAGTTTTATTTATATTTTCAATATGAACCGTTAGATCAAATTGTAATCCAATGATGATGAGAGGGTAGGTAAAGGTAGGCAAATAGGGAGTAGGCACAATAACCTATCTCATATATATATATATATATATGTATGGGTCAGGATCATTTTACACCTGTGTAAGTTATATATAAGTGTTTTCAAGGATATCAAAGAGTATACGATGATGTTTTCTATATGAAACTTACATGTAGGTTTTATCAAGCATGGATCTGCCTACAACGGATGTGGACCTTGGGCCTAAGAAGATTGAAGATAAGAAGGAGGGAGGTCCCTTGTTCCATTGTGATCTTTGTGAAACAGAACTTGTTCACAACCTGGCTCAAATGCTACTACCAGGACTAGCCTCTGCTTGTGTTGATAACACAACAGGAGATCCCTTCAAGACTCCTGGTTCAGTGGCTGTTGATTTGAGAAAGGAAATGATAGATTGTCTTACCCAAAGAAGTGAATCATTTGTTGCTGAATCTGTTATCTTAGAAGGTGATCCTGATGGTGAAGTATCAGATCACCCTTTTGATATTATTTCTTATTTTGTTGATGACTTTGTAAGTTCCAAGAGGAATTTGTTAAGTCAGGTTTCGGGATGGTTGCTGAGTGAGAAGAGAGAGGACAAAATAGATGATTTTGTTCAAGAGATGGAAATGAAAAGTTTTTGGTCACTGGATAGAAGAGAAAAAGTTGCAGCAACTTTGCTTAGGAATGTTGACTTTAAGAACTCATTTCATTGCAGCATGAATTTTAGTTCTGCTGAAGATCTAGCAAACCATGTTGGTGATTGCATCTTCAGACCTGTGATCTGCCAAAATGAGGGATGCAATTCAAGATTTAGTGCTGGTCATTTGAAGGATCATGATTCACATTGTCCTTTCCAGATAATTCCATGTGAACAAAAGTGCTTAGATAGCATTATGAGACGTGAGATGGATAGGCACTGCATAACTGTTTGTCCAATGAAGCTTGTAAATTGTCCTTTCTATGCAGTGGGTTGTAGATCTGCTATTGCACAATGTATGATTGAGAAACATTGTTCAGATGATCTTCATTCTCACTTATTGCTCATGCTTAAAGGCATTCACAAGGAAGCATCTGATGAAGATCTTAAGCGACGAGTAGAGCAAATTTTACAGGTTAGTCAATATAAACCATAAAGAGATAGGGTCATTTTGGTGTAACCAAAAACTTCCATGACTGAAATTCAGCACTGATTTTTTATTTAAAATTTTAAGCAGAAGATTTGTTGTGTTTGAAAACATTCTAAATACTTCAAAAGATTTTCATATTGAGGGAAACTGAGTCATTTATTTATGGGGAAGGATATTGTGACAACCAAATTATGTTACAACCAAGTGACTACCAATCAATCTTACCGTTAGGTCGTTTATATTGATCCAACGGTTATATTTATTTCCATCTTTGTATGGTCATGATTTCCCATATTTAATACTTTATATTTATCTTCACCTTTGTATGGTTATGATTTCCCATATTTAATGCTTTCACTTTAAATATGGGGAATCATGACCATACAAAGATGGAAATAAATATAACCGTTGGATCAACATAATCGATCTAACGGTGAGATTGATTGGTAGTCACTTGGTAGTAACACAACTTGGTTGTCACAATGTCCTTCCTTTATTGATATATAAGTGAATGAAGGTTCATTAAGCAGAGTTAGTTTTGAAAGTACGGCCACAAAACTTTTTCCACTTACATTCTTTTTTGTTTATTATTCATAAACCCCATTAATAAGTTTTAAAGGATCACGTTTCAGTTGAACTTTTAAGTAATTTTTTTTTTTTAGTAATGTTAAAAGATATAGCATTTGACAAAACAATTTAATTGATATACTTGAGTGTAAAATAGTTTTACATTTGCATATGTGTTACCCCATTATTTAATAAGTTTGATATCTCATACAATTGTTAACACACTTAAATGCATTAAATGATGTGCCGATACAAAATTAGCTGATAATTTTAAAAAGTTTTTAACTGATAAGCATCAAATTAAACCCTTGACAGAACTCTTATCTCAATAAATTTTAAATATTTGTTTTAGTTTCATTATTTTCATTATTCTCAGCATGTTTGAATCATCATGGATACTGCATAAGCATCAACAAGGGTTAGAGCTGATATAGTCTATGTATTAGCTTAATTTGATTCTAACACGCTTGATTTTGTATTAGACCATTCTAGACCCATTCATGGCCAGTGGCCACATCCAGATTCCTCCTCGAGAAAGATAACACATAGAAAGGTTATTTGGATAATTTTGAGTTTGCAGCTATCAAATTCCTTTGGTCATTTTCTCCTCCAACATACTAAAGCCTGATTGGCTCTTTTGGCCTCCTTTGTTATCTTGTTTCATATGTTTAATACCTGTTGATCTTAAGCCTAATTGAAATTTAAACCGACTTAGTTTTTAAAGATAATCATGATCAGTGATGCACCAAAATCTGTTGCTTAGTTGAGTTGTATACGTTCTAAAGTATATAGATTAGATAGAAGGTATTGTCTTCCCCCCAAAAAAAGGATAGAAAAGGTGATAGCAATAGTAATCAGTTGATGAATTTCTCAATATTAATTTTTAAACATTAATGAGACTCTGGCATTTTAACCATTTGGCTGTGGCTGTTTATAATATAATACACTAGTTGTTAGTGTATTATATTATGTTTTGGTTATTTGAGAACTTCCTGGTAAGAATTCTGCTTCAGAACAATTGATTGCTTTCAACCCTTGATTCAATCAAGTTCTCAATTTCTGCTGGATTTCCTCCTTGTATAGTACTTTATGGTCATGCGTTCGAATCCAGGAAACAGCCTCTTTGCAATTATGCAAGGGTAAGACTGCGTACAAGGATTTTCTCCACCCCACACTCGCTAGTCGGGTTTAACGGGGTGTTGTTTTTTTTTTTTTTTTAATAGTACTTTATGGTCAGAAAATACTTTTGACAGGAGTTTTAGGGAATGAATTTGGTTTTTCTACTAAAGTTGATAAGCTTAAGTTGTGGCATTAGATCATCCATTGATGGAGGCATGAAATTAAACTTTTGTCATTAGTTGATATTTATCTTGCCACATTATATGGAAAGAGAGATATCTAAATTTTATTGGTATGATCAATATTTAAACTTTCAGTTTCTTATGACAGGCATCATCAAGCAGCAGGTTAGCAGAGGCTCGGGATGTTAGATCTTTAAAAATTATTGTCAAAGATCTTGAAGCTAAGCTAGGGCCTTTGGAAGTGAGTGCCAAGGAGAAAACTAGTGCAAAAACAGATGCCAAGAATGAAGATAGTAGCAACAAAACAGAAGGCTGTGAGCAGAGAACTGTTGAATAAGAATAGTGCAGAGAATGCTGTCATTAATGTATATAGTACTGAACATAAGGAAAATGGAAAATAAGGGTAGTGTAGATAATAATGTGAAGAAACAAGATATTGAAAATGATAACTCCTAAGAGGGCGTACAAACTTAGAAAGTGGAAAATTTTAGGTCCTGTTGCCTAATCTTTACATGAGACTATGAGAGGAGGATTTTCCATTTTGCATGTAACTGGTGACACATGCTGATTTTTTCTAGTTTTGTTAAAGATTAACGTAAACCATTAAAAAGGTCATCGCCCAACACCTTAAGGTTTTGGGTTGGAGTAGTTCTTTACACGGTATCAAATCTTCCTTAACCACAAGGTCACGAGTTCGATCCTCACTGCCTCCCACTTGTGGAATTAAATAAGCATAAGATAAACCAAAAATTTGGCCTACGCAAAAATTCACACTTCAAGCCCAAAGACTCTTGCGTGAAGTGTGTGTTAAAGATTAATATAAACCATTAAAAAGACCTCCACTCAACACCTTTCTTTCTTGTGAAGTTTAAAGAGATTAGCTAAGCTTACAACATCATTGTTGCGTGCCATATTTTTTTCTTTTTTCTTTTGTTTTAAAATGTGTGGGCCCCACAAAATGTTGTGTGTAAAAAAATTTGTTGTGTTATGTTAAAGGAGGAAATGAAAATCCTTTATTTTATGGACTTTTATTTTCTCATGTAATAAGAAACCACCGGTCTTCCTGCGGATATAAACTGAGAAAGTTTTGTTGTCCTGTTACATATGTTTTACTCAATACATAAAGGTGAGAAAGTTTTGCATATGTTTTACTCAATTCATAAAAGGATTTTATAAGAATTATGTTGTAGGAAAAAATGATTTTGTTATGTTATAGAAATTCATTTTGCATGCCGGAATTTTTATTTTTATTTTGCTGCGGGCCCAACAAAATAGTGTGTGTAGAAAATTTTTTATGATCATGTTAAATGATAGATGATAAATCCATATATAAATATATGCTTAGTTTTTTTTTTAATCGACCAAGTTGAGTAGGTAGCCATGAGCCCATGACAAGTGTGTTGTAGTAAATGATTAGTTGTTGGAGAAAGTCCAACAAGAACTTCATGAACATAACTTTCAAATTCTAATATGGTTTTCTACTCCCTTGGCTCTTGGCTGTAGTGTTTAGGAAGGCCAACATTCCTCAGATTACATCACATTTATTATCTGTTCCAACTTAAGGGCGGCTGCCACCCATACATAGCCTCTAAATCCGCCCCTGCTTTCACCTTTTTTTTTTCTCTCCTTTTAAGATTCTAATTCAATTATGTTGTAAATAAACAGGTAAAATAAATATGAAAAAATATAAGCATAATTGAAATCTTATCCCATTTTAAATAATTGATAAATCTTCTAAATCAAGTTAAACAAGAATAATTAAGATGAAAAAATAGACTGAAATTTGAACAATTGAAACAAATATTAAATCAAAATAATCGATTGTCAACTAAGGATCAAAATTCACCAACATTATTTACCAAAACTAAATAGAAAATAGAGAACATATATCCTAATAGTAGTTTATGATTCATGTTGATTCTATTAAAGTCAAGCCATATATTACAAGATAATTTCTGCCAGAAGTTATTTTATCAAGCTTGTCTATTTAGCAGAGGTACACATTAGTTGAATGATATAATCAAATCACCAAATATCCTAAAGAACCGCATTAGTAAGATAAACGGCAGATAAAGAACTCAAACGTGAAGTTAGAAACAGCGGCTGCTGATTTACAACAAGCCAACAAGAAGGTTTCACATCCTCATTTTTTCAACTTAAATTTTCACACTTTCCTCATCAGCAGAAACAACCTCTGATCAAGCTCAAACTTGTTGCAATGAGAGTGATCTCCCCTCAGCATCATCAGAAGCCCACCAAATGAAATATTTATCTCCCTACAATTCAAAGCCAATAAGTCATATGACTATTAAGTAGAACGTAGAAAACATAAAATACACTGCAAAATTAAATTATAATGTAATGATCATATTCATCTCTAACTAGGGAGCTGCTACTCTTGGAAACAAGATCCACTGATTGACACTACACAGTTACATAATCTCATGATAATTTCCATTTTAATTAGCGAGCTGTGAAACTTGGAACAAATGTGCCAATTGGTACCATACAAACTACATATACCAGATTCATTCGTTCATGCTCATTATAAATTAAAAAACAATTCACATCCAAAGTAAGAAGAGTCTATAGTTGCCAGTAACTAGCCTCTAAATGGCTAATCAGCAAGGCATGCAGGCTATACAGAAAGTATATTATCAACAGTAATTCCTTTCTTAGTAATCTGATACTCAAAGCTGGCAATAGACTTACGCTTTTTCACGCCCTGAACCCTCTGATATCTTGTAGAGCTTCCCATACATGACATATTCAAAATTGTCAGCCATCGATTGCCGATTGCCCTGGAAAAAAAAAGTAGCAAAATTTCATAAGGCAAATTCAGGATTACTAATTTGACAAACAACATACAAAAGAAAAAATAGCAACCATAAAAAAGAAAAATGATGACAGGAAAAGGGAACTGTAGTTATAAATTGGGTCACTTACAGATCATACTACTGCCATACAAACTTTGCTCACACAACTATGGCAACAGTGCATTAGTAATGTTATTTTATATTTTACTTGTGCCTTAGTTTATTATGAGGGCTAGGAATTGTTTTTAATTAGGATATTTCACCCATCTTTTTCTCATGTATCTCAAACAGTTTAATGATCCTAAGGCTTCTATCCAACATTGAAAACCTATATTCATAAGCCAGTAACACTAGATCACCCTCTAATCATTTAATATAGTATAGTTCATGATCCAAGCCCCAAGGCACATATAGCTACACATATAAAAGGTAGATGAGACACATATTCTCTTTTTCTCTCCTTTTTTATTACATGGCTCCACATAGACCAGAAACATCAAAACCTACATCAAACCCTAATAATAATATCGTGTATAGCAAAAGAAAAGTTCGTTATAAAAAGGGAAAATTGTTTTGTCCTTTCTTTTTAAAGACATAACTTATATCCTTTCATTCTCTTGTGGGACCCACACCTTTATTTTATTTTTTTGAACTCTCTCTCTTCATTTATCTATCTTGTAAAGAACCAATTCAACCCAAAAGCTTAAGCTAATGGGTGAGGGCTTTTTATAATGGTTTTATATATCTCAACACGCCCCCTCACACGAGAGTCATTGGTCTTGAAGGGTGGACAATGCACGGACCCAGACCCACCCCACCTACCTATGCGAACAAAAAAACTCCAGTTGAAAGAAAGTGGGGGCGGCGAGGATTAAACCCGGGACAGACTCTGATACCATGTAAAGAACCAATTCAAGACCAATGGTTTTATATATCTCCACATATTTCTTTCTCTTTCTTAAAATGACACAGATCCTTTAAAAATGAGACATACTTTACCCTAATAAAAAAAGATAATAAAATAAAAATACCTGAACATAATAGCCAGTGTCAGGGGTTCCATCGGTATTAAGTGTTGGAACGAGTAAAAGAGCGAATTTCTGACCCACCTTCAACGGATATAACTCGGAATTGATGTCTAGGTGCATAAACATGTCAAACCTTTCACTTCTTGCTTCAATGCGTGTAACTTCAACATCAAAGCGTTAGAATAAAATGCACCCAAAGAACAAAACTCAAAAAAAAAGTAAAAAAAAAAAATACCTCTTTCAAATAATTTTTTGTCATCAGGGTTTAGCTTTTCCACCCTAAAGATATCGTCGAAGAGAATCTCAGCCATCGTTGCAATCTTCTCACTGAAACTGAAAAGCTGTGTCGACCAAACACGGTGTATCTGAAAAGTTCAAAAGCCAAATTACGAGGTTGTTGTCGTCTTCTAAGTTACTAAGGTCCGTGACAGGTTCGTGAACGAGTGAGCGAGCGGTGAATGAGAAAAATTAGGTTTTTGAGAATTAGGAAGCAAGAATGGATAGTTTAATTTTATTTGTTATTTTTGGGTTACTTGTAGCCCGCGATTGGTCTACTAATGGTTGGGGCCTTGTTATATTAAGCCCATAAAATTATGGGCTTTTTTACCATTTTGGGATAAATAAATAGATAGATTATTTACCAATTTTGAAATCCACGAAAATTATTTCCCGAATTTGGTGTTGTCTTGGTCTATGTAGCACTGATACCGACACGGGACACGTGACACGATATGACACGACATTCCAACACGTTAATTTTAAAAAATATTAGATTTCGACACATTAGGACACGTTTTGATATTAAATAATATTTTTAATTTATGTAGTATATATTATATTTAATATTCAATAATTTAACAAAAAAATGAATCTAAACTTATAATATTCAAAAAAATTGCAAAAAAACATAAGATTTTCCAAATATTTATATTAAACTCAATAAAATAGTAATCGTAATCCAACGAATCTAATAGTTGGATCTAAAAACTCAATGCAACGCAACCTTTAAACTTCTTTTGAATTTCTATAACACGTGTTGGAGTGTCGGGAAGTGTCCGAGAGTGTCGGAAATTGTCGGACACGACACGCCAGAATTTTTGAAGTGTCGGTGCTTCATAGGTCTTGGTCATGTTAGCTAGTCAACAATTTTGTTTATTTTGTGTTTGGTGTTTGTTCTTTTAAAGAATATAAAATTATATTCTTTTAAGTAAAAGAAGTGACACATAATAGAAGTCATAAAGAGTGGTTTTTTAATTTAAATTTTCAATAAAAAGCTCTAATTTTAATTAAAGTGACCATCTTTTAAAAGAATAAAAAAATTCCTTTATTTTTTTGTCATGTCATTCTATAGCCCCCATTTTACATAGTACTCTATAAAATATGGGATTTACATTTGTCATTTAACATGACACAATAAATTTTCCTACACACACTATGTAACAGCCCGTGTTAACCCGGTTTGTTAACATACTATCATATTAAGCCACGCTTAATTAAAATGCGGAATAACTTTTTCTTTAATTCCAATATTAGTTCCAAAAGTATGCAGTGCAACAGATATTTGTGTCATGTGTGTTTATACTATCTACTGGCCAGAGAAATGTAGGGATACGTCTATACTCACATGAGTACAAGGAACACCGCTTACACCTCACCCACAGCCTCACCATATCGTATGTACCACATACTCAGGCTTACCGTAAAGGTGGACACCACATTGCATATCATAAAAGCACATTGCATAAAACAGCTCAATAGCATTTCCAAATATCAAAAGCATGTAACACAGCATGCATTAACCACATCCCTATGGGACATGGTGGAACCACAACATGGCTAAACCGAGGACACGAAAGCTTACCTTGCAAGCAATCAATCCAAGTCAAGAGTCCAATCACTCTCAAGTCCAAACACAGCAGTTTCACAATCAGTTATGGACCAATAATATATCATTAATTATGCATCACAAGCATACTGTTAGCATATGGGTGTCCTAGAGACAATCTTTTGATTAAATAAAGGACACTAGATGTAGAACTTTGTTTGTCGCAAATAAATGAAAGCACTATTTATTCAGTTTCATATTGTGTCTCGATATTACTGTTAATATTATATGAACGAACTGGATAAATCCCTTGGAATAGAACAGGTATCTCTTGAGTATCTGTGATGAGAGCACGATCATGAGAATTCCAGGATATTGCATGTCTATTCGTAATTATATGTTCCTAGTCTAGAGACACTGAGTTTGGGGATCAGTGATCTCGAGTAAAGACTAGTACGACTTATCTACTTGTATATGGATACAAGGTAAAGACCTCATGAGCTGCAGATATGGAGATATCTTAGCTAAAGTCGTGGGTGGACCTATAAGAGTATAGCTCGCACTGAACAAACCCAAAAAGAGACTCTATGATGAAATCTCACAGATAGTGTCATTAGAGTAATCTCTTTATGTTTGGGTATGTCTTTCCTTAGACCAGAAGTTATTACCTAGACTGTGTTCTTGAAGGCATGTTTTGATTGTATGCCTCGTCTGCCTGAAACATGGAGACTCATAGGTATACTGTTGGGCGTGTCCTTAAAGGGCACAGGGCTAGGGTAATAAGCTGAAGGAATTCGTCAAATCTCTGTGAGAGATTAGGTTATCTGTAAACCGGAGAAATCGGGATGACATTTACAGGGACTCGGGAATCTATGCATAGTAAAAGAGATCATGAGATGATCTGCCTTTAGAGTCAGTAAATTGAAGATTCTCTATTTCGAATAAAGCTTACCCTAAACCGCGGGGGTTGATACATTTCCTTACCCTAGGTTAATGGGAAGATAACCGAGACGAAGGGAAATACATACGGTAACCAAATATGTGCAATAGGATGATCAAGTCATTAATCTGACTAGTTCTGGGGCAACAAAGCATTGCTAGTGCTATGTGTTGTCATTAATTGGGTTGTGGGCTTGTTGGGCCCAAGCCCAGTTATGTCAGAAGCTAAGTTAGACCTAATGGGTCATACACTAACACCTTGTAGTCATGATGGACTAGCTTTAAAGGTATTGGGCCTAATAATGGTTGTTAGCCCAAGAAGCTGTTTGGAAGCCCACCTAAATGGGTGGGTGGTAAATGGAGCTTAGTAATGGGCTTGGATAATCCAAGCCATTACTAATTAATTTAATTAGTTAAATTAATAATCAAATATTTGAATTTCGAATTTTGAATTTGAAATTTGAATTTTGAAATTTGAATTTGGAATTTGAATTTCGAAATTCGAATTTTGAATTTGAAATTTTGAATTTTGAATTTGGAATTTGAATTTTGAAATTCGAATTTTGAATTTGAAATTTGAAATTTTGAATTTTGAATTTTGAATTTGAATGTTTGAACATTTGAACTCAAGTGTTTGAATTTGTTTTGAAAAGTTGTTTCATAACAAAAGGATAAGACCGGATCTTATTGGAGCATATTTCTTGGATCAAGAAGCATCTTTGGAGCACTTCCTTGGCTGTTTGGTGCACAAGTTTAAGTGATAAGGATGTCATCTTCTCACTTAAAACAAAGCTCCATTCATATTGGGTGGTTAAGGGAATCAGTGGGTGAGTTGATTCAAATTTTGAATGCAACTACTCAATATATTTGGACCCCTTCTAGGGCTGAATTATGCGCATGAAAAGTATATACTATATGATAGTTTATGAATTTAAGTTTAAATTATTTTGAACTTAATTTCATGTGGATAAGATTGGAGGTTGTTGGCAAAATTGGTTTTGCAACAGCTCCACCTTATCCTCCCTAATCCATGCGCAAATTTCAAAATGGTTTGAAATTTTGTTTTCATTTTGAATGATTTAAATCCCTCCTCCTCTCCAAGTGTGCGCATAACAACACTTGTTCCACACCTTAGAGTTTTGAGAAAACCTAGCCAACTCTCCTCCATCTATGCACCATTCTGTAGGGTAGCTCACTACACTTTTCCAAACAGAATACCTAGCCTCCACTTTCACCACTTGTGCGCATAGCAAGCCTCAGTGTGGTGTTCATCTGGTGGCTTTCAAGAAAGGGTTCTTGCATCATTGACGAACGGTGGTGTGGATCACCATTAGAGGGTTTGAACCCTTCAAGCCTGACATCTGATCTCATCAGGCCAAAAACAAGGTAACATCATGTTGTCTTAAAGCATGAACCTATGTGTGCATGTATGTTCCGCAGTAAAATTTTTGTTTTACACCTTACATGCATCGGCCTTCAAAGGCCAGTCAAATTTCACATACAACTTAAAGACTACGCCTTTCCTTTACGTTTTATGTCTTAAGGCTTCCAACAAAGCCATAAGCCCTAAATCACATGATTCTGACTTAGTTCATTAATTACTGAAGTCCAACTTCCTTAATCTAGGGTCCACAAACCCCCAATAGCCTACTGTACACACAGCACAGGTACTGTTCTTCAAAATCCCAAAATATCCGGATATTACTCAGGGACATATCCAGATATGCAATATCTGTATATCTTACTGACCATATCCGCATATTCAATATCCGGATATCCATATCCCCATATCCGGATATCAATATTTGGATATCTGTTCGACAAATATCCGGATATTTCACGACAGAATGCAGTTCTGCATTTTCGTGAATATACAGTCCAAAGGATCCCACTTTAATCGATTATAGACACTTAGACATGCATCTCTAGGTATGTTTAATGTTACCCACCCTTAAGTTATTCACTTAGCTCAATACATGCATCAAGGTTCCATTTTTAACTAAGAACACTCAAGTTCAAAGGTGGTGATCATACCACAAACTAAAAGCAGAGGTAGATGATGCTCTTGAGTGTCACACAACAGCTCCCAAGTCTGCCTCAACACTATGCACGAAAATGCACACCAAGATGGGTCTTTTCTTCACAAAGGTGGCTTCTTGGAGCTCCTACAACCAAGGAGAAGCTCACAACTCCCACTCAACACAACTCAGCCCCCAAAACTGACCTCACACGGCCACAAGACTCAGCAAAGATGTTCCTTTTTACACCCACAATGCTCTCTCCCACTCCCTCAAGGCATAAGGTGAAGAGAAATGGAGGAAAAGAGGTCACAAGGCTAAGGGAATGATGAGGAAGAAATGAAACAGTAGCAAGAGAAGCTGGTCAGCCTCCTCTCCACGCAGAAAAACAGAAGCCTAGGGTTGTGTGCCCTTAATAGTAGTATATATATGCCACATGGTCATTTAACGCGCAATATTGGAATTAATAGCTACACAAAAGATCTTGATCCCAAACTTTGGAATCTTAACCTACTCATTTTTCTAAGATTTTTCATATTTTTATTTTAGTTTTCGGAGCACCTTTCCGGTACGCGCTTTTCCATAGCCAGTATCAGTTCTGGCATCAGATCTCATTATTTTGACTTGAAACTTGCTTTACAAGTCCTACATGTTATTCTAGTAATTATCATGCACTTATTATAATTTTTCGGGATACTTTTCCGGTACGCATTTATACCAGGTAGCAGAACCGGTATCTGCACTTTTCTTCCGAAAAGTGACTTTCAACATTCTTACTCACTTACTATAATTATTTAAGCCAAATAATAATTATTAAGGTTAATTATGGAATCATTTCCTAATTTATCACAATTAATTCATTAATTATCTTAATTAGCGGTGCGGGTTCTTACACACTACATTTTGTGGGGCCCGCCATTTTTAAAGAAAAAGGAAAAAAGAAAAAAGAAAATCACGGCACGCAAAATGAATCTCTCTAACATTACATAATCACTTTTTTTACAACATAACTCTTATAATACTCATAAAATATCACGTGGAGCGCTTTTTCCCAACAACAAAAAAAGAATCAATTAATTAAAAAATATGTGTGAGTCATCTCACCCAGAATTAAAAAAAAAAATTATAGTAAAAACAAATGACAGCACGTCATTAAAAGCATTGATTTTGGTTAAAAAAATAAAAATTGGTTTTGTGTGCATGTCATTGTGCATCTCCAATCTAACGAACTTCCTTTCAATTCACTCACAGTCTCACATGTTAAAAATATTTATAATGGTTGAATGGGATACCTCCAAATTATACCAAAAAAAATATTTATAATGGTTGTGCACGACAATCAATTGTTTTTTTTCTTCTTTTATTAACATTTATTTAAGTCCCAATTTATATGGCGTGCATAATGTACACCAGTTTGATTGAGTGAACATTTCGTTTAGACTTAGATATCTGCAATGTGGGAAATAGATCCATAAATAAACATGATGTAGTAATATGCATATAGTAACGATCATTTATAATTATCTATTTTAATATTTCTTTCTTTCTTTTTTCTTACCATCATTCATTTGTCTTTATATGATTATGATTCATGTTCATGTCATATTTTATGGCAAAAAAATTAATATCATTATTTAAATAAAAAATTACGAAAATATAGCAGTTTGAAACCAATTTACGAATCTATAATAGTCAGTCGTGCCCCAGGTAGACGCAACTTGTGTGCAAGGACACACCCCACACAGGCGCAACCTGTGCAAAGTTGCACTCCACAATGACGCAATTTTGCACCATTCACACGGTGACACGTGGCACAAAAGTCAAT
Organism: Gastrolobium villosum; assembly: GCA_032173675.1. Lineage (NCBI taxonomy): Eukaryota > Viridiplantae > Streptophyta > Magnoliopsida > Fabales > Fabaceae > Gastrolobium > Gastrolobium villosum. Next base: position 109,191 of record JAVKPL010015964.1, read on the forward strand.
ATTTTGATCGTAAAACTTCGGAAGGCCGGAACTTTTGACTCAGATGTCCGAATCAAGTACTTTTTTTTGTTCCATATAATTTTTCAAGATCTACGCTATGACGTCTCATTAAGGGGGATTCAGACAAAAAAGTTTCCCAAATTTTTTCGAATTTAATATATTTTATCATAAAATTTCGAAAAACCATAACTTTTGGCTTGGGTGTCTGATCAAGTACTCTCTTTTTTATTCCATATAATCAATAAATTTATATGGAAAAATTGAGCTCATGTAATCGATTGCATGGACTATTTACTCGGGTGTCCAAATTTTTTTGGACCAAATCTCCTTCATTAAATTAGTTTTTCTTGGTATAGTGTTTATGCAATTATTCATTAAGCATTCATGTTATATCTGTGATAAATTAATTTTTCTTAGAATAATATTCATGTAATCATTCATTGAGCATTCATGTTATATATATAATGAATTAGTTTTTCTTGGTACATGGCATAAATCGTTTGTCATCATCAAAACAGGAGAAATTGTTGGATATTTGTTATACCACAATTGTTTAATTGATTTAAAATATGTTTTGATGATTACAATCAATTTAATGTTAATTTAATTGATAATAATTTATTGTCATAAAATTACTAATGAGCTGATTGTTTGAGATTTCAGAATAATATCTATTCTGATTCGAAACATTATTCAAGATAATTGAAGATTGCATGAAAATTGGAGAAGATATGGAAGATATCATGAAGAAATAGTGATGGAATGAATTTTTCGCTCCCATCCGCTTCATTTTCAGTGCGGAAAACCAGTCGTTCCACCCCTTTCATGTGTTTTACCTTTATTATTAGCTTCGTTTTCATTAAAATGCCAAAGTCGAAGGGAACGTTTTGTTAGTGTGAAAGGGAAGGAAAAGAGTAAAGAAAGGAGATAAGACACAAAAGAGGAACTGATCTTGCTTTTACTTTTTGTAGCTTCATTAAGCATTGTTTTTACTTTTGCAGTGCACAAAGCAGAAAAGGACACCTCCGCAGCTAGAACAGTGGCACACGACAGTATAAAAAGACAACCGACAGAACGGATAAAGTTGTTGCACCCCTAAAAAGCAAATGATCAACCTTAAGAATCAGTGAACAAAGACAAATCAACCTTATCTCCATCATTGCTGGAATTAATGACTATCGTCTGATGAGAAGCAACTTCAATCCAATGGTGCAGGGAACGTCAAGAGAAAAATCAGAATTGTATCATTGTCTTCGTCAGTCTATAAATAGAAGATCAAGCGAGAAAAAAAAAGCTTTTTACAAAGTTGAAGTGGAAGCATTATTTCTAGGCATACTGCAAGAAGAGTCTTGACACTAGAGCAATACCCTTATCTTTTTTCCTCCTCATCAAGTCTTCTCACTAGCAGAATATCATAGTTCTTCACTTTAGATTTGTTCCATGATGTTTTGAGTCATTATTTTTTATATTAATCAAGTATGTATTTGCTTTCCTCTCTTCCTCGTCTTCATCAATTTGGACTTCATGTCTTGAAACTTCAAGTTGAAAAGATTATGTCTACATTTTTAGCCATGCTTTTATACATGAACTAACTTTCTTTTGGGATAGAAACTTGTGAAATAGTTATATTACTGTGTTTTGAATCTTTTGTATTTAATCTTCGGGATTTTTACTTTTAAGTGTTTTAATATCTTGTGTCAATGGAAATTGAACATGACTAGGAAATGAACTTCCTTAAGGAAGAGATTTCAAACTACTTAAAAGTAAGAGGAAAGAGAGGTGTGGAAACATTCTAGTTGTTGCCTTAGGAATAAAGGACCCCCTCGTTCTCTTAGGGTTCTGCACCAATTCATTGTTGGGAACAAGTGAGCCATAAGAATATGGGATCTTGTAAACCACGTAGCCCATGAGCTGAGGAATCAAAGTTGGCATTTAAGAGACCCGAACAAGTCCTGAGACGCGGTCTTGAGCTTAGATCACATATCATTATAACAGTGGATCAGTGGGACTGTTCCCTATCTATATTACTGTATTGTTTCTTTTGTCATTGCTCCATCCAGATGCTCAGTCCACTTCTTTTGGTTACTTTTGACCTACACACCCAAACCAAATTGTTCCTATGACTTGTCATTCTTCCCTTTGTCAGGAAGGAATAAGTATATAATAATGGAAGGAATTACTTACGTTAATCTGAACCTATTGTCTGAGCGGGATGCCACTGAGATAGCAGGGGACGAAAAACCAGAACAGTTCAATACTGTTAACCAATGTTTGACATAGATTAAAATGTAAATTTAGCATTCTATCTCCATGGAACGATAATCTGGGCATTAATAATCCCCTTTATTAGTTGATGCGTGCAATTGCGTTAATGGGTCAATATCTAAGGAACAAATGAGTTTCCCCTGATGACTAAGTAAAGGAACACCCAACACAAGCTATTTGGCAAACTGGGTATCAGAGAGAAAAGCATGGAATGAAATAAAGTTTATGATAGATTTTATCTTTTTAGATTTCATGTAAGAGAAATAAAATATTCTTTGTCAAAGATTTTGATTAGGATTGCATTGTATAATAGAATAAGATATTTAGTGTTTTACATGTTTTTATTTGAAAAAAATCAGAAATCTTATTTTGAAAATTGCATTTAAAATTTCTTATAAGGGTATAAGATTTCTGATTTGTTTTTGGAAAAGATTTTGATAATTAATTTTAAAAAATTTGGTGGGGAAAGTTCACATTCCAAACGCCGGGGTTAGCATTCCCAACACCAACAGGAGAGAGAAAATGTTATTATTAAAAATAAGGCTCATTGCATATTATTGATGAGAAAAGAAAAGACAAAAGAGAAGAGAGAGAATTAGATTTTCAGTATTAGAATTATTTTTCTTGCATCATTTGAAACATTTCTCAAGAATAGTCATTCATACATTCATCTTTTGGTAAAGTGAATATTTCTCCAAAGGAATTCAGCTTATCTATCTGCTTGAGGAAAAGAAGTACTGAGGTAAATCATTTTAATTGTAAATTCTTTTGACCTTTTTTAAGGTCTGTACTGGAAAACTTGGATACCAGTTCTTGTGCTGGAAAACCGGGATACCAACATATCTCTTTTCCTTGAAAATTGAGAGTAACTTGAGAATCCTTGTGTTATATGGTTTCAGAATTCTAAAAGGTTAGGATTTTGTACTGGAAAATTAGGATACCATGTGGGAATTTGAGGGGTAGACTAGAAAACTAGGATAGTGAGAACTCTTTTACACAAGTTTCATAGTGGAGTTGCCCATTGAATTTAAGTATTCGATATTAGGGCCCGTGTTTTTTTTTTCCTTTTGAGTTTTTCACGTAAAAACTATTGTGTCAATATCTCTCTATTCTTATCTTGATTTATTGCTTTAAGTTAAATTTTAATTAGCAAAATAATTTTATAAAACTCAATGCACCCCCCTCTTGAGTTCATCTGGGACCAAAAAACTACTCATTCCTAGTTCTGCATACCAATTGATATCAATGAAGATTCCACTTGCAACATAAAGCAGAATTCGGCTCTAGGTGAGTTCCTGTCAAGAGCTAAATTAATCATTTGGGATGAAGCACTAATGGTTCATAAATTCTGCTTCGAAGCTTTTGGATAGAACATTGAGAAACATCCTTCGTTTTCCAAATCCAAAAAGTTCCGAACAATCATTCGGTGGGAAGGTAATTGTTCTTGGAGGTGATTTCAGATAGATCTTTCCTATTATTCCTCATGGTGGAAGGCAAGAAATTGTACATGCAACAATCAAGTCTTCAATTCTATGGCAATATTGTCAGATGTTGACATTGACCAAAAACATGTAACTCCATTCACAAGGTTCTAATAATTATGTCATGGAGATTAAAATGTTCTCTGAATGCCTTCTCGATGTTGGTGACAGCAACATTGGTGACAATGTTGACGATTCTCTGTCATAAAATTCCCAGATAAAATCTCGATCAATGATTGCAATGATCCGCTATCAGATATAGTAGAATTTGCATATCCAAATGTTTTGAAAAAATATCGATAATTCATCTTTCTTCCAAAAACATGTTATCTTATCAACGACATTAGCGGATGTCTTCATGTTAAATGAGTACTTAATGTCAATAATTTCAGGTGAAGAGAAGGTATATCTTAGTTCAAATAATATTTGTAAAGGATAAGAGAATAACAATCTTGAGGAAGAAGCATTTCGTCTAGAAATACCTAACATTTTTTTTCTGGAACTGGACTTCCTAACCATAAACTGACATTCAAAAAAGGAGCGTATCTCATACTTCTGAGGAATATAGATTAATCAAGAGGTTGTGTAATGGGACAAGATTGCTTATTACAAAACTTGGTGAACATGCTGTTGAAGGGGGGAAATTAGGCAATAACATAGATGAGATCGTGTTAATTCCAAGTATGAATTTGAGTCCTTCTAATTACACATTCCCTATAAAGTTTGAACGCGAACAATTTTCATTGGTTGTTTGCTTTGTCATGACAATAAACAAGAGTCCATGTCAGAATTTATCTCATATAAGAATTTATCTTCCAAGACTAATTTTTACTCATGGCCAATTGTATATTGCTCATAAGAAGAGATTAAAGCTTCTCGTACTTAATGATCATGGCACAGTTATCAATACTACAACAAACATTGTGTTCAAGTTTTTTTTTCCAAAGATTGAAAAAAGTTAATTTATCTTATATGTTGAATTATTTTATATTAATTTATAGAATTATTTTCCAAAGAAAGATTAAAGTAATACGTGTAATATACACATAATTTCACCCTTTCTTTCCCTCTACACATGGCTCCCTCTCTCTTTTCTCTCTTTTCCCTCTCTTCTCCTTCCCGTGAGCGCACCCTCCATGGAAGCTTGGGCAAAAAAATTTCTTGCCCTTTTTCCACACAATTGAGCCACCAAATCAATAAAATTCCAACATCAAAATTGTTTGCATTGAGATTATGAGTATATTTTCCTTCTTGTGAGAGTATACACATAAGTTTATTGTTTATTTAATTCTATTTTATATTTTTATTTATTATCGTACGAAGGCACGAGTGATGCACTAGTAACATATAACGTAGATGGTAGAACTTCACAGTTAGAAATTCCTCCCATGTTGATGCGTTGTGCTGTCAATTACTAAAATACAGGGAAATGTCAGCGTCGGTGGCTAATAGCTAGCTATGTGTGTGCCTCGAACTCCATGACACTAACAAAGAAAAAACGCGTTGAATAACTTTGGAGATTAAGAAAAGAAAAGAAAAGAAAACTAGAATTCAATTGCAATCTTTTCAGATTCCCTAAATAGATTCACTTATTTTGGGAAGAATTTAAAATCATTAAATAATAAGAGGACTAAAAATATAATGGATAATGAAAAGAAAATAAATAATATTCTGGCATTGGCGGTTGTATTATTAGAACACAACTGTCTCATGTACGAAACTATGATAAATAATTTTTTTTATTCTTAAATATGTATTTTTTTATTGTTTTGTCATTTTTTTTTTGAATAAATTCAAAGGTATCTTACGGCCGTAACTGAAGACTAATCCTCATCGAGCACTGTCAGATCCTTTCGGGGACGACTCTCCCAAATCCTTTTTTTTCAATTCCTAGGGCTCGAACATATTATATTTTATTAAAGACTTAACACATGCATATAACATAAATACAAACGTTATCAAATTAAATTTAAATAGTCAAATCAGATAAAATAAATGGATAATTTAATAAGGAATGTTATATTTACAACTTTTTTTTTTACAACCATATATCATAACCGTTAATTTCTATCAATCAACGGTTATCAATTATTGTGAATTAATAATTAATTAATGAGTTTAATTTGCGAAAATCATAACCGTTGATTGGCGGAAATCAACGATTATGATATATGGTTGTAAGAGGTTGTAAAGAAAAAAGGTTATAACTATAACCTCTCCCTAATTTAATTATTATAAACCAACTCTATTAAAACTTAGATATTTACGTAAATGTACATATATAATTTTAAGAGAAAATAGATAAAAGTATTTTCTATAACTCAAAATGACATTGTTGTAAAATTTAAAAATAAATAAATTATTTTGATAGAAATTATAAGAAAAAAAGTAAGATTCATAAAAAATAAAAATTCTAAATGATGTTATTTTGAAATTACAGAAAATAAATTCATCTCATAAAAAAAGGAAAAGCAATTCTCTCATAATTTTATATTATATATTCCATATGTCCTTTCACTTAATAATCGATTATATTTGAAGCGTAAATAAGGTGTTATTTTGCGACGAAATTCAACTTTTATGATGGAATTCTAAACAATGAATCAACATTTAAAATATTAAAAAAATAAAATTGAGGTGAAATCTAAATGGTAAGATTGAAAAAAAATAAAATAAAAATAAAAAATATTTATCATATTGCATAAGATAAAATCATATCATACAAAAAAAAATGGATGGACTTATTTTTTTCTCTCTCTCGGGATTTGGTATATAGAGTTTTTTTAGATTCCCGAAAAACTGATATTAGAAATTCTATTTATGTACGTTTGGTAGAAGAATATTGAAAAAAAAAATTGGAATTTATTTTTCCGAGATTCTGAATTGTTAACAAATTGTATTGCAAATGACATCCAATAATACCACCAGGAAGGTGGTATATTCTTGAAATGTGTTACGAAAATTTGACATTACAAATAATATTTAACAATATTTTTGATAAATTTCCAAACATATAATCCATAAATTTGAGTCAATATTTTTATAATATTTTTGTCTATCAAATAATTTTTTTGGTCATTCCCAAAAAATTCACTTTTTGAACATATTGTTGATAATCATGATTTTTTTGGCAAAAAAAAAAAAAAATCTCCCTTAATGATTTCCATTTACTTTTTATGTTGTATAAAATAATTTAAAAACATATTCTCCATAGATAAATGTTGAAGATTTTTTCAACTGAGCTCACCTCCACCAACCTAAGTAAAAACTAGGGTTTTATGTTTGTTATGTTACCTGACGTAACATAATTTTCTTACACACATAATTTTAAGTGGGTCTCATCTCTTGATTTTTTTCATTTTTCTTTCTTCTCTTTCCTCTCTTCTCAAATGTTATGTTACATCACGTAATAAAAATAAAACCCTAAGAACTAATAAGAAAACCTCACTCCAGCTAGTTGGACATTGTTGCATACATGTGTCAAATTTTGAGTGGAAACAGTGTTCTCGAACATATTAAAAAATTGTGTTTGAAGCCGCGTATGTAGTGGTTGAAGGTCCGTATCATAGGTCGTACATTGTAAAAGTACGGCGCAATAGCTGTTAACATTAAAGTTGGCTCAGGCAACGACATTGTTGTCGGAAATGTGTGTTGACTATAATGTTGTTTTAATAATTATATTCATCACGTGGATGCATGGCGGTGAGATCACTTTCCGACGCTCTCTCTTTTCAGTGTTATTATATTTTCTTTTCGTTTTCTTTTTTCCCCGGAGTGTAGAAGACAGACCAGAAGTTCTCTGTTTGCATTCTTTACAAAAATGAAAAGAATTAATAAACTAATATGAAAAGGAAAATGCTGGCAATAGTAAGTATACTTATAAAAATGATGTCCATTTTCTTCTTTCCCACTATACCTCAAGTGATCTAAGCAAGGGATACTATTGAAAAACAGTCTAATTAAGAAGTCTAATCATATTTTTTATCATGTGTGCACATAGTCATTAAGGAGAGGGAGTGAATCTATATGCATATTAAGAGAGATTTTTACGTGTTAAAAAAAGTAAGTGATCAATGATTTTTCTTATTTTATACCATTAGCTATGTATCACATAAGGCGCCATAATATTAATAATATACAAAGATATTTAAAGTGGTAAACATAATTTGATGATATGGAGTAAGAGTACGCCAACAATCTACAAATAATTAAAGTTGGCTTTATAACTGCTTGAAATCGACAATCACACAAATCAATATAATAAAAAAGAAAAAAGGGAAGAGAGTTTAACACGGTGATTTATCATGATTCATCCAATGTAGACTACGTTCAACTTGTCTGTATTATATTCACTTCAATATCACTCGTTACAAGTTACTCGATTTACAAGAGAATCTAAATATGATTAAAAAAACCCTAACAACATCTATTCATGAACCCAAGTTCAAACTACTTATAAAAATAAAATTACAATAAGTCATAGGCTCACAAAAGTACATGGTCTCTACGGGTCTGGAGACGCTGCTCCGGATCCCCATCCACTCACCTGGGAGTGAGATTCCAGTTGGCTTTCTACTGACCCCACCAACAAGAAGGGTTATTATCTGACTACGCATGATGAGTTATACCCAACAATAACTACTTAATGCCACAAACTATTAAATGATAACATTGTGGCACCAGAAAAGTAAGAAATTTTTTCGAACTTTAAGAGTTGCATCATTAATATCAACTAAACTACCCAAATCAAAACGGTAATTGTAACATCCTCGTCTCGAGCCAGTTCAATTAACATACATATGATACAAACAGAAACAGCGGAAGACTTAACTTACGAAAATACGGACTAACTTTTTCTTTTTCTTTAAATCATTTTTTTCACATGACTTATCACATTATATACTTATTCCTATTTAATTCTCATTTTACGGAGACGAAAATCGGACAGAGTAACCTCTGTAAATCGGACAACTAGGGAATTTTGCAATCCCACTCTCAAGAGTTCCTGATAGACAGTTTATACAACATATAAATTCAGAAGTACCAGACATCCAATTATAATCATATACCCATCCATGGGCGCATACATGGCTTGGCTCCGTGCCACTAATCTAACAACATACAATCCAACACGCAAACATAACTGAATACTACATAGTCATGTCAACATGCCTGAATACACAAATATACATGCATCAAACTGAACGACATGAAAAAAACATATACAGGCCATATACGAAGTAAAAGATCAAGCATCATGATCCACAAAAAGCTGAAATACTAAATACATCAATACACTCCAAAAGGTAGTAGCCTACAGCTACTCAAGATCTGGTCTGTCCAAACGCCTCAACCACGGTTCGCGTCCCTGCCTAGTGAAGGCTCACCGGGGATCTAAGAACCTGAAATGATGTCCCCAAAGAGGGGTGAGATAACAAATCTCAATAAGCTCCAGGTTTATAGAGAATTCTCCATACCCCTGGGCTCACTCCTGCATGAAAGTCATATACAGAGTATACAAATGCACATATAACAGATATCATAACAGAACAAAGCATGTATCCATATCATATCAGAGGCGTGCACCGTCATTCCCAAGGGAGGACCCCAAGCGAAAATCAACGCACGTGTTCCTAAAGGAGGACCCCAAGCGAAACCAGAACATGTTAGAGGTGTACATCGTCAATCTCAGGGAAACCCCAAGAAGACATCAGTGTACCATACATCAATACAGAAATCATATCAGAACAAATCATATTATGTTATCAAATAACTCTATATGAATGCATCTATACAAAGTATCCAAACAACAGTCATACAACCTAACCATAGTTCACTAACCATGGTGGAGCACTCAAGCAGGAAAATACTCCTTAAACATAGAGCTTACCTCTTGAAGCTTTACCAATACGCTTACTTGTGGCACAAGTTACTTATATAGCTTCAATAAGATTCCGATTCTTTTCAGTATGTAGGCACACCTAGAGAAGAATCCACAATAAAATCAATAAAATGATCCAATGCCATGATTCTTACGTAAGACATACATTTTATCATTTCTTTACATTTTTGCCAATCATATGCCAGTACACAAGTCAAGACCATTTTATTATCGTTAATGTTCCCTAAATTAACTAAGTACTCACAAGAGAATCTCTAACCTATTTCAAGCCATTTTTCTCTGTAAGGCCGTGGGTACACATAAAGGGAACTAAGATTTCTTTCAACAATTTTTAAATCATTACAATTCTTTAACTCATCAAATTCATACCTTGGAGACTACACATTTTATTAAAATAAAATGTAACAAAATCTACCCCTAAACTACCTTCTAGGCCGAAATCCAAGGGGAGAAACCAAGGTTCTCTTCTCTTTTTCATTTTGTTTTCTTCACCTAATTTAACAACGTACACATACATATATTTATATCCACCAAGTTCCAATTAAATTTTGGAATATCAAGCCCCTAAAAGTTCCACAAGGCCAAAATATAAGGGACATAATTCATAGGATTTTTCCACTTTAGCATTCTTACTAATTCATCAATTTCTACATACTCCAACACATTAAACCTTCCCAATGCATAAGATAAAGTTTTTCACATCACACCCTAATTACTCTCTCAAGGCCGAGACATAGGGGAAAAGAGACATGGGATTTCTTTCAATTTTTATTCATGTTAATGTCTACTTCTATTCTACTTACCAATACTAACACATCACATACTTTCAATTTTCCATCACAGACTTTCCACCAAAACACATTTCAAAATCTCAAAACTTAAATCACAACAATCATACCATAGAAATAGAGATTTATTACCTCTAGTTGCTATTCCAAGCTCCAAAGAACAAAACCTAAGCTTTGCTCACTCAAAAGCCCCACTTTTCTACAAGGATGAATAGTGTCACGAATTGGGGGTGATGAATAACTCTCTCCACAAGCTAAATCAGCCCAAATAGAGTGATGGAATGGATTCACTTTTTTCCTTAAAGATTCATGTATGACATCATGGCTTTTGGTGGCAAATTGAGTGGAAAAGAGAAGAAATCAAAAAAACAAACCCTAGCCTCTATCTCCATGGCTGCCGCGGGTTGGGAGGGGAAGAAGGAGAGAGAAATGGTGAGTGAATAGTGATTTTAAGTCACTTAAAGGTTTTAAAAGCACATGTGGCTTTTACCGGATATTTTTCTTTCGCGTATTTTCACTTAAATTGACCAGGAACTAACTTAAAGCTACGGATACATTCTTATTTTTACGAACTCATTTACATTAATTTTTATTTCCTAAGGAACGATATTGATAATTCACAGTATGATTTCTGCACCGTATTTGACGAAATGCACTGTGAATCACTAATTGTACGTTGTTTACTTACAAAACTTAAAACATATGAACTTATCATTCTTGGGCCTATTATGACTTGTATGGCATATATTGGACTTACTTATTCTGATCTCATCAATTATTTATTTTCTGGACTCTACTGGTTGCTTAAACAGCAGTACAAAATACCCAATAGAAAACACTATTCACAAGATTTTCATGGAAAGTGTCAGACTATACAATTTTTCATTCTGAACTCATATTTGGCGTCAAAATTGTCAAATTATGTCTCTAAAATCATTTTTCTCATTTAAGCTCCACCGGTTAATTCACAAGACTGCAATTTACCCGGCAGAACACACTGTTCATAACCTAGTCATAATTATAGTCAAAATACTCAAAATCACACTCTAAATCTAATTATGGCATTTAGATCCTTAAATTAAACCTCTAATTAAGATTTACCAGTTAGGGTCATTATAGTAATCATATGACATTTGTTTCGGGTATGATCTCAGATCTCGTTATTTGACTCGGGCCCAAGACAGGCTTCCCGCTTGGGGAAGACTCCTCCGGCTAGGGCTCCAACCCTTCAGCCCGGGTCGTGGATCTACACCCACGATCCTTCCCCCATTCTCTGATGCCCATAATCATCTTTTGAGAAACCACTATGAGGCCATGACTCCCATAATAATTGCTCCCCCAGGCCTGTATAAGTACATGAATAGTACTCAAGGGGATGACATTTTAAACACAACATTCCACAACTTATCTTAGCATTAGAGCTGTCTTCATTCCCAAAATTCACATACCATTTTGTTGTTTATCCATTGGACTTTGGCTAGAGATGTTGAACCCATCATTGTTAATAATCTCTTCCACTTGCTCTGTAAATACATCTACCAACACCCTTGTTGGACATTGGTGTTCACCTCCAAACAACATATATATATATAGGTAGGATCCTTTGATACCGGTGTCAAATTTAAAATTTAACACCTCATCTGATAGCCGTTAGATCAAAAAAGATTAATGGTATCACATGCTTACAAATCAGATTCGTTGGTCTTTTTTGACCTAACAACTCTCAGATGAGGTGTCAAACTCCAAATTTGACACCGATGTCAAATGATCCTATCTCATATATATATAGGCAGGATATTCTTACACCAGTGTAAGAGTTAGAAGTCCCATATATATATATATATATATATATATATATATATATCCAATATCACATATAAAATATATATATATATATAATATAATGAACAAGATTAAGAGTGTAACTTACACCAGTGTTAAATGATCCTGACCCATATATATATCGAAAAATTAAAAATTCAGTCACTGGACTGTCCAGTGAGTGAATTTTACTATGTCTCACTCAGAAATTGCAAAATTATTAATTTTCGAGAGAACATAGTTATAATTTTGCTATAACTGTGTTCAACTGGAGAACATAGTGCACTGGACCGACTTTTACATCCAGTCACTGTACACTCACTAAACCATATATATATATATATATATATATATATATATATATATATATATATATATATATATATATATATATATATATATATATATTATAGAAATTCGTTTTGCGTGCTAGAGTTTTTTATATATACACAAAATGTTGTGTGTGTAGGAAATTTTTGTAGCATGTTAAATGAAATGATAAACCCATATATATATAAATCTAAATGATGATCTGGTACACTAGAAACAAGTAACTTAACACGTTCTTTATAATATAACTTAGGGTTTTATGTTTATCATTTAACATAATATAACTTTACTTTCCTATACACACATTAAAATTAGTTGGGGTTCACATGGTTTTTTTTTTTTTCTTTCTCTCATTCCACTTTCTCTCTCTTCTAAATTTGTGTCTACTTGAAAAATTAAAATTTTCATGTTTCATGTTACATGATACATATATATCCCTTCTTTATAATATAACTTATACAGTGAGAAATAAAACCATAATTATATTAACCAGAGGTGATGCATCATTCATATCAATTAAAGCTCAACTCAAAACATTAAACAGACGACAATGTCGTCACATCAATGTAAGAAATAAATGAAAATAAGTACCCAAAAAAATTAGGGGATGTAGAGTTTTTTTTTTTAATTCTTTTTACGAAAGAAATGAAATAGAAAATATAGGAAAAATAAATTGAATGAACTATTCCATGCAAGTTATTAGAAGAAAGAAAAAAAACCCCATGTGGTTGTACACCTTGGATCTCTCACTCTACTCCAAAGTCCAAACCCACCTTTTTGGTTTTTTCCATGTCCTTGTCATTATTCACCTCTTAATCTTAAAGTCCCTTTCATTCAATTTCTATATATAAAAGATGGTGCAAGAATAGCATAGAAGCCAACCTATTGCGGGCACCATTACGTTAAGCTTTTCCTTCTTTGTGCCTCCCTATTCGTTCCCTCTCTCTCCCTCTCTCTCTCTACCCTTGTGTTTGTTGCTGGCTCTACCTTCCTTTCTCTCTGCCCAACATCCCTTAGAGCCTTTTTTCCCCCCCCTCTGATTCATAGTGTCACATTTGAAGGTATGTTCCTTCATGCCCTTCATTTGATTTCTCTCCTTCAGGCAAATACAATGAATGTGCAATGTTGGTAACATGTTTTCTGGGTTGGTGACATTCTATGTTTTTTATATATTTATTTCTTTAAGAGGAAAATCTTGTCGTTCTCCTTGTTGGTTATTTATTTATCCCAACAATGACAATGTCCCTAAACCTTTCTTCTCTTGCATTGTTAGCTTCTGAAATTTGTAGTGTAAGATAATGTTTCAAATGTTTTTTTCCCAAAATCTACTGACATTGATATTTACAAATGTGGGTTCAGGGAGTTATCATTACCCAGCACCGATATGTCATTTTCGATACGTTCTCGATCATATAGGATGTCAATTACCAAACAATACGTGCCCGATAAGCGTATCCGATACGTTGGAAAAAAAATTAAGGAGTATCGGTGCTTCTTAGCTATGAAGCACCGACACGCGTTTTTGATACGTTATTCGATGATACAGGATGTCGATTACCAAACAATACGTTTTCGATATGCGTATCCGATACGTTGGAAAAAAATTTAAGGAGTATCGGTGCTTCTTTTAGATCATTACCGTATCTTATGCATGTATTGTTGTGTTGCTTCACCAAATATTTGAAGATTTTGTTGTTTATTCTCTTCCATTGTTTGGATTCTGTATAATCCTTTCTGGTGATTCCTTTTTCTTTTTTTTTTCTGAACTCTGAAGAATTTGACAAGTCTTTTGTGTGCCAATTCGTAAAACTATAATTCCATGGAATTATGATAAAAACTTGTTTTCTTTCATTTAATGACCGGTAGAATTCAATGTGTGCTTTGGTTTTTTGTCTGAGACTTTGAGATAAAAAGTCTGATTAACGTTTATGAGGCCAATAGTTTTGTCAAACTGTGCCTTCCGCTCTTCCTGCTCTGAAGATTTTGAAATGCAAACAAAAATGTTTGGAATATTTAGTTCCATTTGTGCATCAGTTTCCTTCCTCTTTCCATAAAGGGCCAAGAATGCGTAAAGTAAGGGTCTATGAGAATGTTTATAAAAACCTTTATAGGTGATGATTTGAAGACTGATCTTAAATGTCTCGACCATATAAGATAAAACTAAGCATAGTTCCCAAGCCTCGTGCCTTTCTCCTACTTTTTCTTCTTTCTTTTTAACTTCTTGCCTGTTTTAATTACTAGGTAGATTGATGAACTCCATAATTTTTTTTTGGTTAAGATCAGGATTATTTGAGGAAATATTTAAAACAATTTATTTAATGGGAAAAAAACTTGTACATTTGCTCATTTGGAGAGTACCCTGAAAGCTTCTCTTGAGATTTCAGGTATGAAGATATAAAGCATAATTTCTGAGCAGTTTCAATGCTCTTTCTCATGAACCAACTCTCCAAATCATGAACCAATTAACTTTCCTAAAAACTTAAGCGGTTAGATGAATAACATGAATAATGTTATATTTTTGGTTAACACGTATTTGAGGACATATTTAAAACAATTTATTTAATGGGAAAAAAGCTGTACATTTGCTAGTGGGTGAGGATTTTTTAAAGTTTTAGATATTCAACACGAAGATCATAAAGCATAATTTCTGAGCAGTTTCAATGCTCAGACCTATCTACCTCTCGAACATGAAGAA
The DNA here is from genome assembly GCA_032173675.1 of Gastrolobium villosum. Lineage (NCBI taxonomy): Eukaryota > Viridiplantae > Streptophyta > Magnoliopsida > Fabales > Fabaceae > Gastrolobium > Gastrolobium villosum. Next base: position 124,473 of record JAVKPL010015964.1, read on the forward strand.
ATTCCACTTGAAATAAAGTGAGGGGCGGTTAGATGAACCCATGAATAATGTTATATTACATTTCAATTCAACCCAAAAGCTTAAGTTTTGGGGTTGAATTGGTTCTTTACACATGAGAGTCATTTGGTCTTGAAGCCTGAACATGTCCAGACCCACAAACCTTGTATTAAAATTTAACTTTTTATTAGAAGAATGGGGGTGACAAGGATACACTCTAATCCCTTAGTCATAGAGGCTCTGATACAAATGAATGGTTTTATTATATCTCTTATAGTTCTGACTCAAAACATGACTTACATAAATCATATTGTCCAGGGAAGATGATGCTTCAAGGATCAGTTAGCTTTAATGGCCGGGAGTTGGAGACTATGCTTTCTTTCAGATCTCCTACAGCAGATACGGAAAATGACTTATTTGTTAAACCAAATAGGGACACTTATGATCATTTGTCAAGATCATATAGTAACTTATCCGACATAAACTTCTATTCGCCATTGCCGGAGCCAAGGAGACAAAGAGACAGAGCTGCATTGACATTGCAGAAAGTCTACAAAAGTTTCCGAACAAGGAGGCAACTTGCAGATTGTGCAGTTCTTGCAGAGCAGAGATGGTTAGTTCAGTTCTCTGCTAACTAAAAACAGTTAATCATCTTTTTTGTAGAAGTTTAGTTCAGTTCTGCCAAATTAAGTTGAAAGAAAAAGGAACAAAAAAGGCTTTTATATCTCATGTGCATGTGGAATCTGTAGCAAACTTCAAGGTGTTCATGATATTGTTTATGTTAATATATTAAATTCATATGTATAGGTGGAAGGCTTTGGATTTTGCTGAACTTAAACGCAGTTCTATATCATTTTTTGACATTGAGAAACCAGAGACTGCTGTTTCGCGTTGGTCAAGGGCGAGAACTAGAGCTGCTAAGGTAAGTTCTAACATGACTTGTATTATAACATGTTGATGTTGTTGATTGAAAGACTAGTAATTTGTTTTTCTTTTATTCTGTGTGTTTAATAGGTTGGAAAGGGTCTATCTAAGGATAGGAAGGCTCGTAAACTTGCTTTGCAGCACTGGTTAGAGGCAGTAAGTCTCATAGCTAAAGTGTTATAAGTTCAAATTAAACTGCTAGTTTCTCTAACTTGTTGTCAACTTGGAACAGATTGACCCTCGGCATCGCTATGGCCATAATCTTCAATTTTATTATGTCAAATGGCTCCACTGTGACAGCAATCAACCTTTCTTCTATTGGTAAGATTAAAAGCTTAATGAAGAATTCTGTTTCTTTTTGACAAGTAACCTTCAATCAAACTGATGGACATTCATCAATGCACAAGGGTAGGCTTGATATTGGGGAAGGCAAGGAAGTCAGTCCTGAGAGATGTCCTAGATCAAAGCTTCAGCAGCAATGCATCAAGTATCTGGGTCCAGTGAGTTTTCTTGTTCCCTTTAATATAACCTTTTTTTTCCATCTAGATGGGTCAATCACATATGATGGGCGGCGAGCCTCCAACAAACAACCCCTTCGCAAAAATATAAGGATAAGGGTATAAGGATGCATATAAGAATTTCCTCCTCACCCCTACCCTCGCAAGTTGGGATGGGATGGGATTTCACGAGGAGTGATTTATGGACCAATCACATGGGGAAGAGGGATGGTTGGTCAAACACTAATTTATGAGCAGGGCAGATATCTTTTAAAAAATATTTGTGAAAAACCCAGAGCTATTAGGTAGCTTAACTGTCAAGTAATATGTAAAAAGTAATTTCAAGTTGTTTCTCTTGCAGGAGGAAAGAAAGGTTTATGAAGTAGTTATTGAGAATGGGAGACTCTTCTACAAGCAGAGTGGGAAACCTGTTGAAACAACAAGTGATGCTAAGTGGATTTTTGTACTTAGCACATCCAAGACTTTTTATGTTGGGCAGAAAAACAAGGGAACATTTCAACATTCAAGCTTCCTGGCAGGTGGAGCCACATTGTCTGCTGGTAGATTAGTGGTGGAGGATGGTTTTCTTAAGGTACGAAAAGCAAATAAACCCAAGATTTACATAATAGATTAAGGGTTTTTAATACATTGTATTCCTATGCTACATATAATTTGCCCTTGAATTATAAAATTGATTAATACATTGTATTCCTATGCTTTCTATTTGCCCTTGTTTGGCATACTGACAGTAGACTTTTTCAACTCCAAAGGCAGTTTGGCCTCACAGTGGGCATTATCTCCCAACAGAAGAAAATTTCCAGGAATTCGTGTCATTCCTTCAGGAGAATAATGTAGATCTCACAGATGTAAAGGTAAAAGATGACTTTGCTGCATTACAAGATAGCATATGCAGATTTTCAATCATCATTTACGTTGACAGCAGAAAATTAAACATCTAGATTAACGTAAATACGCATCTCATACAAGATTATTAAAAAAATAGTAGTTTGCTTGGGACGCAATATTTATAGATAGCTGCTAACTTTAGTCATGACATCATGCTTAGAAGATTAGCCAATTTTTTTTTCCCTTAAAAGATAGCATATGCAGATTTTCATTCATCATTTACGTTGACAGGAGAAAATTAAACATCTAGATTAACGTAAATACGCTCTCATACATGATTATTATTATCTCATAGTAGTTTGCTTGGGATGGATATTTATAGATAGCTGCTAACTTTAGTCATGACATCATGCTTAGAAGATTAGCCAATTTTTGTTTCCATTATATCCAGAAAAAAAAAACTTTCTGGAATGCTAATTGTAATATTCTTATATTTAGAAAAACCCTGATGAAGAAGAAGACGTTGACAAAATGAGCAAGCATCTTCCCCTCCGAGGCAATTCTTCAGAGGCCAAGTTACAGCCAAACGTTGAAACTGAAAGTTCAAGCACATTAGCCAAAGAGCTACCTGACTTGAGAAATGAGGATCCTAATGCTGATGCAAACTCTCAACCACCCTTGTCAAGATTGTCCAGAAGACTAGGGTCAAAAATAGCTAGACTTGAAATACCAAAAAGAGACACTGTGTTGGGAATTTTTGGAGAGCAAGTGCATCCTCCAAATCGCCCATCCCCAGATGAAATTTCAGAAAGTGGTTATGAGACAGCAGAAGAATCATTTATTGATGAGCAGGATTTCATGGTTTCCAAATCAAACTTGTTTGTTGAAGATAAAGGCGAAGAAGATGAAAATCCTATTCCAAAAGAAAAAATAATGAAGAGGATAGATTCACACAAAGGAATGAAATCATATCAGTTGGCCTATCACCTGAGTACCAAATGGACAACAGGTGCTGGTCCTAGAATTGGTTGCATGAGGGACTACCCTGCAGAGCTTCAGCTTTTAATTCTGGAGCAGCAAAATTTGTCTCCAAGAACAAGAACAGCAGCTCCATCACCCCTTATCCCACCATTGTCTCGCTTCAGCCCACATGTTCATTTTCCAATTCCTTTAGCTGATTCTCAAACCTTTTCATAAAGAGTGGTAGTGCCTGAAGCAGCTAGTGTATGAACTGACAACACATAGGATGAAGTGCCAATTAAGGGATGATACTTCTGTTGTGGTCCTTGGGGTAGAGAAAACGAAATAGGATTTCTTTTTGCTATACTTTGATGCAAATAACCATATAGTTTTTGTAGGTCTTGTGGTGAATGAGGAACAAAAGAACTTTGCATGTTCTAGTTCCAAATGTGGAGAAAGAATCTAGATTGAAACAATAGCAACTTGCAAATCATTAATGATATGTAATACAGTTATGCAGCAAATTTCAGTGGGGATTGCTTACCCCTTTTGTGCTATCCTTGAAAGTATGTACTCTATTCATCTCACATGATAATAAGAGAATGATACAGGTGGAGAGGCACACTAAATTGTTACCAACACCAAAAATGTTTAATAAGCTTGTTCCATTGCTAAAATCCACCGAGAAACACACACTGAAGAATTGAGATTTAGATACTTGCAATGTATATAATAAATAACTTCCTCCATTTTGTGAAATGGAATTATGATGACAAAATTGCACTTAAAATATATTATGATGTACTTTGAGAATTCGCATGAGTGGAGAAAAAAACTGGTGAAGAATGTATTAGATAAAAATGGAAATTACAGTAGTTGGTAGCATAACAGACAAATCTCAAATTCCATGGCATAGCCATGGATGGTTATCAATATTTAGTTATAATAAGTTTCTCACGTGTAGGGGTGTCAAAACGGGTTGACACGACACGAATTCGACACGACACGAATTTGACACGACACGAATATATCAACGCGAATATGACACGAATTTTTATTCGTGTCAAAATCTTCAACACTGACACGACACGAACTTTTTGCGGGTTGACATGACACGACACGAATTTTTTGCGTGTTGACATGACATGACACGAATAACACGCAAAATAGGGGTCAAAACGGTAATTGACAAATTTTTTCTAAAAAAATCGATCGAAATTAAAAAAATAATAATAAAAAATTAAAAATAAAATATTTAAAAAATATATGGGTCAACACGAACACGAATACATCAACACGAAATATATTATGATGTACTTTGTCATTTTTCGCATGAGAACACGAAAAAAACTGGAACACAAATGTATTAGATAAAAATGGAAATTACAGTAGTTGGTAGCATAACAGGCATATCTCAAATTCCATGGCATAGCCATGCATGGTTATCAATATTTAGTTATAATAAGTTTCTCACGCCTGCACTTTTTCTCCCGATATGATGGCAATTATTGTGAGGTTTCCAAACAAAACCATGAACTTTAAGCAGCTAGTTCTTCAATAAATATACCACAGTCCTTTCGCTTTTATTTATCTTTGGGTAGACCCGGTAGGAATGTTTATGACAAACATAAATAAGGAGCATAGGTTACATCTCTTAATAAAATATAATGTATGTATTTTATTAAGGACACAGAGGTTTGGAACAATCAACCTTTGTAAAAAAAAATCTGCTAGTTCTACTTTTACTACAGCATTCAATCCTTATTATTGCAAAAATGAGAAATGTATAGTTCTACTGCAAAGTCTATGAACTTTAACATACAAAGTTGAACCCTAATTAAAAGTACAACAGCATTCAATCCTTATTAAATTTGAACCCTTAGCATACAGTTCTCATTGCATTGCATCTATTTACAACGAAATGCTATCATACAGTACATACAACAATACTCAATTTAAAAAAATAAAATAAAATAAAATTACTAATTTAAAATTTGATACAACTAAGAAATCTCTCTACCCGTGCATGTTTGCACCTTTTCCAAGATAAATGTCAGTTTGCTAGATGAAAGGAAATATTGCATACTCTGCATAGAACAGATTCCATATGAATCGATAGAATCCTGATATTGCTTCCTGCAGCATATAGTCAGACATTTCAAAAGCAGCTTAAGCAAAAGTGGAAAAAAGAAAGATAAGACATGAAAAACTGTAAAGAACCTTGGGATACACCACCCAAAAACTAGCTCAAAGGGTGGGATACAACAATACTCTTTAAAAAAATAAAATAAAACGCCCCCTAGTTTAAAATTTGATTGAAGAAATCTCTCTAGGCCCAATTTTTGGTTTACCCTTTTGCTTTTTATTTAAATTCCGCTTTAAGTGGAGGCGGTATTGCATACTCTGCAAGCTCAGATTCCATATGAATGGGATACACCACCTCAAAAGCTAGCTCAAAGGATGGAAGTTCCCAAGGCCACATTAGTTGCACATACAACCAATTTGGGACTATATATCTCAACAAAAACTCACCACTTAGACCACCAAAGAGGTGCCTAGAAACTTTTATACAAAATATTTCAAATTATATCATTGATATGGGCATCTAGATATAAGAAAATGGTCACAATATTTTGCCACCTAGATTGATAAAGTATTAAACACTTGATATTTGATTGACAAAATGTTGGTCTCTCTAGAGACCCCCAAAAAAGTGAAACTACCAGAAAAAGCAAAGCAAAGCAAATTCTTTTAAAAACCAATCCGCATGTTTATGTGACCTAAAATATAATAAAACTCTTCTTTTAGTGCCACAACGCGAAAATTTAACCAATCAATAAGTTGTGATACGTAACTATGAAATTAACTAACGTGACGTGAGGAAGTTTGTGGTATTGATCAGTAGCTGAACTGATTAATATCACCTGTAGTTGTTATGTTATAATAGATGAAAATCGAGGTCCAAAAATTCTGAGTTTTGAAAACAGTGAATGAGTTGCTATAATTATTTTTATGCGGGAGATATAATATATTACCTTGGTATAATTTGCTTGTTCTAATATCCGTGCCTGAAATATAAGAAAACGGAGTCATGGCCATTTTACAATTTCACAATTTATTTGTGCATTTTGGAAAAAAGAAAGAAACAGAAATTGAAAGATGAGAAAGCACCAAACAAGTATCTCCCGCATAGAACTTAGATCCCAACAAGCATACATAGAGCATGGGATAGACGAAAATCTCAACAATACTACAGGAGGAAAATACTATGGTCTACGTTAGAAGAGTATTGGGTATGCTCATACTTCGCATGTTAACGAGGGCCTTTGTTGTTGGGGTTAGTAGCAACTGAGGTTCCGTTCCCAAATGAGCGGGCGAGGGTCCGAGGGGCAGCGCCCCAAGGCCCGTAGAAGCTAGGTACTGTTGTGCCTCTGATTTATTATAATTTTTTCTTTTCTCAGTAGTTTGAACTTAGGCCCATGAATAGCTGTTGTTAGGATTTTCTAATTCTATTTATATTCTCTTTGTAAACCGAGTGACTTATAACGAGTGGCGGTGAGGTGAATATAGTACAGACGAGTTGTACGTAGTCTTAATTGGGTGAACTAGGACAAATCACTGTGTTTGCGATTTGTGTGATATTGTCGATTTCTAACAAAGAGAAAGGAAAAAGAGCAAAATTGCACATTGGTTTCTTGTTATTTTTTCAGTTTTTCTTTGCTTTGGGAGGATTGGTTCTCCTCTTCCGTTTACCCGTTTTTTCTTGACAAAATCTTCTTTTATTCCCCCAGTCTCCCCCTCCCCCTACACTGTCTCAATAAAATAAAAAAATTAATAGTCACAAGAAAATGTACTAATGAAGGACTGATATAATGCTATATTTAATAATCTTTAAGAAGTATCCTAATTATACTCGGAAGAAATACCAGACAACACAGAACTCAGTAGCCACCCCATTCAATGAAAAAATATTTAATACAAGAGTAAATAATCAACTATGTATATTTTGTCCAAAGTAATAGGATGACTGGGGGGAAGCAATGGGAACAAATGAAATATATATATACGAAAATAAACTTAAACTAGAATGAGTATAAACAGTTATTAATCCAATTAACAAACCTGGTAAATCAAGCTTAATGCAAAAATCATATGAGCTGGTATCAGTAACCAACGCCTAAAAGCCTGTCAACAATGCCAGAACTTATGTAAGATTATGCTTTCATGCAAGGCAACATAAAGAATAAGTGATTGGAAGATCACGCAAGTATATATTCACCTGTGGCATATAAATTGCTGCCGATATGGAAACAATATAATTCATCAGCAAAATTCCAGAACCAAGGAAAGCAATGTTACGGACTCCTAATTTTGTAGCAAAGGTTGATATCTGATACCTGAAGTCAGTTATTACATGCAAGTCCATATTAGATACAGCACCAAAAACAGGGTAAAAGCTGATTATGCTTTACGCAAGCATTGTACATACATATATATAATACACAAACATACATACACAAATGCATATATGGTGAAATAGAAGTCAAATGCATATCAGTAGCTCAGATAAATAAGATCAATAAACCTGCAACCCTTATCCAACTTAGACCCAAAACTTACTTGCGATCTCCTTCAACATCTGGAAGATCTTTCGTTATAGCAATTACCAATGCAAACAATGTTACAAAGGTAGTGATGAAAACCACAGGAGAGCTGCAGGCAGAGGAGATACAGCATCAAAAATATGATAAGTTCTCAAAATAATAGGTGGACACTTGAACAATATTGGATGAAAAGCTAACTCCATTATAAGCACCATTCAATTATTCTAGGGAAGCACAATTTAAAATGAACGGTAGAATTGGCTAACTCAACCATTTAAAGGTGGATTTCACCCTTCTAACATTGTCAATGTTATAAAGTGGCTTGCATTTAATTATGGGATTGTGGCCAGACATGTCATACAACCAGAGAAACCTACGGCGCGATCCAACACAGATTTTTTATGTAAATATGTGGTGGAAGGTAAGAAACCAGGCAAATATTGATCTCTCTCTCTCTCTCTCTTTATAAATATAATATATATATATATATATATATATATAGGGACATGATATTCTTACACCGGTGTAAGAGTTAGAAGTCTTACACTCAATCTTGATCATTGATCCACTTGTATTCAATGGCTCACATTACTAAAAAATTAGAGCCCTTAGATATAAGTGAGATCAATGGTCAAGATTGACAATACACTGGTGTAAAATGATCCTGACCCATATATATATATATATATATATATATATATTATATAACAGTGAGGATTTTGGTTGGGATTGGGGTTTGAGTGTTGAGCTGCTGCTGGTAATCTTCATTAATCATAGTGAGTATTCTCTCTGTTTCTCCGGTGGTTGTAAGCATATAGTTCACTGTTAGTAGAACCATGTTAAATTGAATCTCCATATTTCTTCTCCCTATTTTCTGTTTGCTCACCTGGTTTTAACAGTCACAGTTGGTACCCTCATTTTAGGCAAGTCTACCTTAGATATTTTATTCTTTTGGTTCTATTATTTTCTTGGTTTGAAAATCACACGTTTATAATTATGTAGCCTACGGTGTGCCTCTATTTGAACATCAGGCACGAATGAGCCCAGATGTTCAACTTTACCAATTACAAATATAAAGCAACAAATAATAAGCTCTAACCCACCTCCACTCAAATGAAAGTCCAAGGGCAGCTCTAGTGGCATAGTACACACCAAAGTTAAGTAGGAAACCCCGTACCTGCATAAGCCTCTTCCGTCAATGTTGTTCAACCATATCAATAAATGGCCGACCCAGTTCAAATACCCACTTCGTGAGTGTCTGGGGAAGGGAATACTCTAGGCAGTCTTTCCCCTGCTTTTTGCAGAGAGACTGATTCGAACCCGCAACCTGACACACCACGGCAAGCAAGCTTACCGCTGAGCCAAGCCGGCCCTTCCAACCATATCAATAGATACTTTAAATTAAATAGCCAACTGAATTCATCCAAAAAAAAAAAAAGCTCAAAAGTGATCCCTGTAGTGGCTATTTTATGTTAAAATAGAAATTGACAAAGTGTTGTTAGTACTGCAAAGATTGGGAGAAAAGGAGGATAAATCATACCGTAGCAATAATAAGAAATGCTGCAACAGGAAAGCGTTTCATTCTAAACGGAGGAACAGAATAGATAGTACCAAGGAAAAGGCCAAGTGTGTAAAGAGAAAAAATAAAGGGCCCAAAGTTCAATGCCACAATCAACAGGCCAGCTGCAGCAAAAAATATAACCAAGAACCAGGCAGATTGGACAGAAAGATCTCCTGCAGCTATAGGTAAATAAGGTTTGTTTACCCTGAAAATGAATATAAAACTAACTTAGACTAATAGTGATAGCTAAATATATAGGTAGAAGTTTAACTAAAAACAATGGGAATAATTTCAGATCCATAAAAAATTAACTTAAAATGAAATAACTGTGCAGTTAAACATGATTCAAAAACAATATAGTGTAACTTAGCAAGAAATATGCATAGGGAAGGAAAGAAAGAGAGAAGCAAACAGCAAGAGACAAGGTAAGTAATAAGAAATTGTGTATATCTCTGTATCATACTTGTCAATGCTAATGTCATAGATTTGGTTGATGCCAACTATATAACCATTCCCACAAATCAGGGCAAAAAGACCAGAAAATGCTTTGAACAAAAGAGACCACTTTATCATATTTGAGTTTTCAATCAATGCTCTTGCCACCAAAGCACTGCAAATACAAAGCGTAAAAACGAACTTCAGTCAAGTATACTTGGCACAAAGCTGAAAGAAGCACATTCTTGCAAGTTGCAAAGTTACTCACACAGAGCCTAGTGATGTACCACGTATAGTATGTGGCCTTAAAAATCTCCAGCATGCATCTTTCAAATCTAAAACTCTGTCTGCAAATGGACGATCAGATCCAGCAGCTCCAACTTGAGTGCCGGCCTGCCAGCATTCATTGCAATTTAAACTGATAAAGCAGACTCAAATTTCATACCAAAAACAAAAGTACGGTAAAAAAAATGTCGTTTTAACAAAAATAAAGTCAGTTATAACAAAACTGAAGTAACTATTGGAATAATCAATGGATGCAATTGCTGCTGAATGTGAAACTTTCAATGCTCAATTATCCAAGTACATTTGACGCAATTTCTTTACAATAATCACCGAATATAATTAGTATCTTGTCTCTAGTTAACTTTGGGACAATCAGAATTCACTAACACTATTCCAGTCCACAAAACATTCGTCAGTTCATCTTCATTGCCTCTTTATTTGCACCTCACTGTGCCTCGCTACTGACTGCTATTAGTGTCAACTGGACCACTTTACTATAATTATGAGCATCACAGCATGTTATTACTGTTACCTTCTGTTCCGGGTTTAACCCAGAACTCCGGGTTTAATTCATTATCTGACTTTGGCCTGCCCCTGGGTCCAGATAATGGGTTTGATCCCATTATCTCACTCTTCTCCATAACTGCCATGATCACCACTAAAGGAACTGCTCTATATCCATGATCCTCCTCCTTAAATGCTCATGAGAACCTCTATATATACACTGATAGTACCAAAGGAATAGAGGTAGATCATATCCATCATTAGCCTATCTCAAATACCATACTTAACCTACTGTTAATCTTCAATCCCGAACACCTTCCATCATTAAATTGTCATAGTGACCAGTTTACCATCATTGCCTTGCCAACACATAATCCAAACCACCATAACCAGGCCCTCCATCACACTAACACTCATCGTTATTTTGATTGTTCCATTATCACATTATACTTGAATTAATCTTTCTCCCATTAAACAATGTTTACCATGGTCAACATCAAAGCTCATAACATAACTTTTCCCATGTCAAAGCCATCATTCAGTTTGTATTCCTGCCATCCTACATTATCACTATACTGGTCATATTACCCCACTCAACAAACAGCCTCTCACCATGGGTATTACCTTTGTGACTTCCCTCTTAGTACCATCATTTTCACCTTTTGCTTCTGTTATATAAATAGATTTCAATTTTAATCACTGCATAGTCAAACCATCTAAAATTTGATTCATTCAGACATCTGATTATACTTTAGTTCTGAATTCTGATAAATGCTAAATATTCAAGCAGAGTTCAAACTTCAATGCTAAACTTCCGTGCTGTCAATTATGACTTGACTTAGATAAGCCTAGAATCTTTGTGTGTCTATCATTGAAGCAAACAGCAATACGTAGTCTAATAAAGTGAGCATGCTACATAACATAA
>JAVKPL010015965.1:0-13520 GCA_032173675.1 Gastrolobium villosum
ACTGTACTTGTATCTGTACAAGTAGATTTTCTTAAATAATCTTATCTGACATGAAAAATTATTCTTGACAGAGAAGGGACTTTGGAGAGGGAGAGAGAGAGAAAAAAGCTAATTGGATTTACTACTTCTTAGAGTGAAGTTCTTTTTGGGTTCTCAATAAAAATCACGCTCTCAACTTTAGTGTTTACAAAAAAAAAAAAAATAGTCTGAGGTCCCTAAAAAATTCAAAGTAGACTCATTTAGTTAAAATTGTGATCTCTCACATATTCAAAAAAGAGTTTACATTAACCCCTCAAAAAACTAAAATCGATCTACTTTTAATTTCTTAGCGATTTGGGGACTAAGTTTTTTTTTGTAAGGGACTAAAGTGGAATAAATATTAGGTACTATTATTGTACCTAGATTCACTGCATCTCATCAATAAGAGTATTACACATCAGAGGAGGGAAAAATAATTTGACAGAAAAAAAAATTTTAACTGATATGTAATGTTTTTATTGATGTGATGCACTGAATCTTTGGTACAACAGTAGTACCAAAAATTTATTCACTAAAATGAGGAGGACTCTATTTTTTGTTAGGACCCAAAATAAACTTTACTCTTTCTTTTAAAAAATGTTGTCTTAAAATATTCTTACCTAGTGAGCAGCCCTATACCTAATTATTTTTAATTTGTTATTTGTATGCGGGGTCATAAGAAAAGCTAATTGGACTTACTAATTTCTTTTAATAATTTTTGTTTTAAGTATTCTTAAGATTAGATTATTTAGCTAGCAGCCCCATACCTGATTATTGTTAATTTGTTATTTGTCTGCCGCGTCGTACCGCCATTTTAAAGTGACGCTTCCTTTTGGTTTTTTATTCAATTTATTAAGTGATTATTTTCATTTGTTGTATAATTTATTATATTTTAATGCGGGGTGAAGTCAGAGCTGACGCAAGTTTGTTAGGAGTAGATCCTCTTATTATGCATTAACTAATGAATTAGAAGTTAACTGAGTTAAGAAAAATTACTTATTTTCTTGATAAGTTGAACCAAAATTAAATTTTACTTATCAAACACATAATTTTTTTAATTCACTTTCATTTATAAATTTATCAATTCTTTATTAATAAGCGATTTATAATGAGTGTTATACTAATCAATAAAATTAATAGTTTGCCTACATCTTGAAACAGAGGATCCTTAATTCGTTAACTTCGAATTTTCAAATAATTTTATTTAAAGGGCCAAATAGGAAGGAAAATATATGTAGCAATTTGGCATATAAACGCAAAACATGACAATGAAATTTTGAGATAAGAAATCTTCCCAACCGATTTCTCTGCATTTTTTATTGTAAATTAAGTTAACAAACTGTATTTAGACTTCTTTATGTCTAAATACAATTATTTTTAGTAAATAAATGTAAATCTAAATACAATTTTTGGTCAGGGTGCAAAACTGCAAACAATCAAAATAAAAATAATTTTGTATAAAAAATAGGGATAGGATATTTTTACTTCTAAATAATTCTACTACCAATATTGCTACAATATCTTAAGTGTTGATTTTCGTCAATCAACGATTATTATTTCCACAAATCAAACTCATTAACTAGTTATTAATTGTAAATAGATGGTAACCGTTGATTAATGAAAATTAACGGTTAAGTTATGATAGTAACAATATCTTATCCCAAAAAATGATCCATTTTTTATACTACAAATTTATTGAATGAACATGAAACTGCAAAAAATAATAGATTTTGATTTTATTCAAAAAATGGATAAAGGAAAATATGATAAAATAAATTATTTTATTTCATTCTATTTTTTACGTTTAGTATCAAATATTTAAATTTTTTTCAAATAAATGTTGTTTTGAAATATTTTCAGGAATAAATTATTTAATAAATAAATGCAGGTGATCTTCTTATTTAAAAAAGAAGAAGAAAAAGTTGTTGAAACTTCTAATTTTCATTATTAGGAAAACAATAGAAAAAGAAAAGAAAAAGAAAAAGGAAGTAAGCAGCCCCATACTTGATTATTGTTATTTTTTCTGCGAGATTATACCGCCATCGTAACGTGATGCCTTACTTTTGATTTTTTATTCAAATGATTCCATAATTATTTTAACTTTTTATATAATTATATTGTTGTGGGGGACGAACGCCAAAGAGGCTAAGCTAAGACTATTTTTGATGCCCTAATACCTACTTTTTCTTTGGTAATGACCGTTCTGATTTTCTTTTATTTTTGATAAATCGAATATATTTTTATAGAGGTAATTTTGTTCAAGGTAATAATTGGGATTTGGGAGAATGGGAGGATCTAAACTATACTCACATCTTCATTTGTTCAGTTCTCATACAGCAAGAGTTACTATTATTTAGTTTTATTATTATTATTATCATCTAAAGAGGTTAGATAGGTGGCGGTCAACAGCTGAAGTAATCTCTAATTAAAAAGTTATAATCATATATAAATTAAAACTTCTTTTATTATATTTGTCATATGATATTTTTTTCATTTTATGTTTTTATTATTTATTTCTTTATTTATTTTTTTACTGAAATTTTTATTCTCTTATTTATATTTTTAATTTTTATATTTAATTTATATATTGTATATCATATAAATTTTATTTCATTTATATTAATAATATTACATTGTTATTGAAGTAATAAGTTTATAAATTTCAAATAATACATAATAAGATAAATTGTTATCTTAAAAATAAAGATAAATCTTATCGGAACTTTAAATTCTTAATTGAGGTTAGATTATCTTATTTGATGAAATATAAAATTTTAATCAAACAATTAGAAGGTGATAACATTTGAGTATTAGAAATTTCTTATATCATCGTTAAGTTAAGCATATGATAGGTCAAGTGATATGAGATTGTTTCTTTTTAATTAATGATGTACAATTCGAGTCTTAAATATGTAATTTTGTAAAAAAATTTAGAGGAATAACTTTGTCGCTTTATAATCCACCACGCAAGAGAAATTATAAAAAAAAATAAAGTTCCTTATATTGATAGTGACAAATATATAAGTTTATGCAACTGTCAAAGTAAAAGGTGACCATTCGTATGATGTTATTTAAAAATATAGACCAATCAAACGAACGGTGGAAAAAAACCAAATTGACTTTGAAACAAATGTTAACTTTTTTTAATCATTTATATCATTAAAAAAAGAAATGTTTCAAAAATTGAAAGTCTTAAGTTTGTCTATAAATAGAAAACGTCACTGGACCAGGAATCTTGCACTGCATAAGCATATAACGATATCATAAGAACAAGAGAGAAACAAAAATGGCTGGTGCAGAATGCTGTTCAAATCCACCAACCCTGGACCCCTCTAGTGGATCCGGCCATGTTGATAAATTCGCTGGTCTTAATTCCTATCTCTCTGGCTCCCCTAACTCCAATCGAGCCATTCTCTTTATCTCCGATATTTTTGGTATTAATTCATTTTTTTTAATTAATTACTTCAAAATATTAATTTCTTTAATATTTTAAAACGTTTTGAGAACAAACTTATATAATTTTATTATATCTTTCTAATAATTTATAATTAATATAATTTCTTGTCTAGCTGAAGATATCAAAAAATTGGAATTTTGTGGAGGCTGTGGTTTACATAATGAATTGATTGTATTGTTGAATGCATGAACATCATCTATTAACAGTTATTGCCTTTATTCGTCTTGCAGGATATGAAGCGCCACTTTTAAGGTTTGGCTAACCTATCAGAAATCCATCCCTACGCTGAAAACTCAATAAAATATTGCACATATTAGTTGAAAGGGATAAATAGTAGATTGCCTTTCATGGTATTTGCTTCTGTATATAGTCTGTTAGATCATGTCTAGGAGCTCATCTTCAGTAGGGTAGTATGCACTACTGTCATTGAAATTTAAACACTTGTCAGTTAAAGAACCATTTCACCTAAAATTTTAAGTAGTGGGTGACGGCCTTTTTAAATGATTTATATTATATTCTCTAACAAACCCCCTCACGCAAGAGCCCTTTGGGCTTAAAGCGTGGAATATGGCACAATCTCATTTTTTTGGTCTGCCTCGTATTTTTCTTAATTCCACCTGAAAGTGCGGGGCGATGAGTCTTTGAACTCGTGACCTCATGGTCCCTGAAAATACCAAGTTAAAATATTTCACCCAAAACCTTAAGGTAGTAGGTGACGGCCTTTTTAAATGATTTATATTATATTCTCTAAGAGTCTTTAATATATTATTTTTTCTTTTTCATGTCATCAATCAACTAGAAATTTCCCATGTCTAGATTTTTAAACTCCATAGATGATGCATTTGTGATATAATTATTTGATTATTGGGATGTGCCTTTTTCACTAGCAATTTTCTTTATGTTTGTGTGAATTATACGCCAAAGGAATTGGCTGGTTCAGTCTGCTGATCTATTCTCTTTGCCATTTCTCTGTCTATGATGCTAAATGTAATGTGTTTTCCCTGGTAAGTAATGCTGTTCGTTCTCTATTGTGAAGGAAGCTTGCAGATAAGGTTGCAGCTGCTGGGTATTATGTGGTGGTTCCTGACTTCTTCAATGGTGATCCCTTTAGTTTTGATAATGTGAACAGGCCTTTACCTGTTTGGATAAAAGATCATCCAGTGGTTAGTTCTTATTCAATTATAGTTGAATGTTTATGATTTTTTTTTAAGAAAACTTCGTGTTTTTGTTGAAATCCAATTTTTGGTATCCTTATCGGAACTTTAATAACTCTGATTTTGGATAAGAAACTGCTTATGTAATGTTATTGTCATTTTTCCAATTGTCCTGCCACCTTTATAGGTGGTTTGTATTTGTAGATGAAATATCATGAAGGGAAAAAACACTATCATTTAAAAGTACACAAGTCGTGTTCTTTTAGATGATTTACATAAAATATGACTTATTCTGTGTTAATCTGTAAAGTTGTTTTTTTTTCTCTCTACTCAGTCACGTGTGAAGTAAAAAAAAATTAACTTTTCAAAATTACACAACATATGACTGGTATAAGTCACTACACAATTTGTGTACTTTTGAATGACACAATTAAACCATATTATGAATTGTTTCAATTAAGATGTATAATAATTGTGACTTCTTTGTAATTTGTAACGTATTCGTTTTCTGATGCGTACATATTATACTTACAGGACAAAGGCTTTGAAGCTGCAAAACCAGTAATTGAAGCCTTAAAAAATAACGGTGCTTCTGCTATCGGGGCCGCTGGTTTTTGTTGGGGTGGTGAGTGCCTTCCACTTATTTTGTGTTCTTTATTTCCCCTTCTTTTGTGTAATAGCAATTTTAGCTTGTCTTAGGTGTAATATTGGTTGTATATAAACCAAGTTTACAACTATGTTAAACTGACATAATGTACTTTGTTTCCTTCTTTCTCCCAGCTAAGGCTGTGTGTGAATTTGGAAACTCCAGACTTATCCAAGCTGCTGTGATGTTACATCCATCATTTATCACTGTGGATGACATCGATGGTATGAATTTCAAATATTTAGATGATTTCTTACTTTGCATATTCTTTGTTTAGGGGTTCCGTATAATCTTGTAAGGAAAAAAGATTACTATAATTATGCTGCAGCTTCTTGTGAATTATCACGTTAGCAATCTGCTTATTAAAACAAATATAATTTCATCACGGAGTTATAAATAATATTCTGTCAGTTATTGTAACTGAATATTAACTATTAAGTGACTACTTCCCTTTTCTCTTTTCTTTTTATGAGATTATATTGGCGTCTATTGTTATATCATAATCTTTACATTTAGTGCAAGTTTGGATTAACTTATTTTTAGTTTTGGAAAGTTTATAATCAAAATAATGCTACAGAGAACCTTTGGCTGAACAGCTGTTTTTGTATAAAAATTAATCAAAAGAAAACATGTCACCAATGTTTGATTGCAATGTAGAAATAGATTTGTTAAATTTTTTGGATTAGACCATGAAACACCTTGTCCCCAACCGTCACTCCCTAGTGTATGGATGATTTAAAAGCTTCAGGATCATTGATGACATTTTTGTCTGATACATGAGCAAAAACTGCAACAATAGTGGTCTGTATTAAAATAAACTCCTTTCCTATTGTCATTAATTCTTTTGTAACGGTGAATTGAACTTCAGTTGGTATAGTATAACTTACTATGCTATGATTCTATTTATTACTGAATGGTTGAACAAGGGCAAAGAAGAAGAACCAATCAGAAACAGGTTTCTTAAAGCAGTGACTGTGATGTTCATATTCTTACGGTTCATTATTGGTCTTACTTTCAGGTGTTAATGTTCCAATTGCAATACTCGGAGCTGAGCTTGACACAATTACTCCTCAAGAGCTTATAAAACAATTTGAACAAGTCCTAACTGCTAAATCTGGGGTTGGATGAATCTTTCTTTCTTTTGTATTACCTTGATGGTTTGCTTATGATATTATTTTGTGGTGGCGAATAATTGGAATGGATCCTTCTACATGCTTAACTTTGTTCAAATTCATTTTTTGCATCTCATTCAGCTCAATATCTCATTTTTTGGGGTACTGAAATACATTAATTATCAACTTCCTCTGGATCTCCACACCATTCTTTGGGTAGATATAACTTATTTATATTTCTATTCTGAGCAATTAAACTTGATCCATAACTGATCACTCTAGTTTTCGTCTAGAATAATAAATTTGGCTTTTGAAGTGAAGAGAAAAGTCTGTCTACTTTCTAATAAATTTGGCTTTGTTTTGGGAGTTGGTTTTAGGAGGGGAAGGAAAGGAAAGGGAGGGTTTTAGTAAGCCCTCCTCTTGTTTGTGAGTTTAAAAAAAGGAGGGGAAGGAATTGGGGATTTTTACTAAACCCTCCAAAACCCTCCTTCTTCATAAAATTAAAGTTCCCCCAATTTGGGGGTTTGAGGGGGGAATATTAAAAATTACTTATCTACCCTTAGCATTAAATGTAAAAATTACATAAATATGAATCATTTTTAGAAAAATCTCAAATATCGACAAAATTTATCGACGAAAAATATTTCGTCAAAAATGATGATGAAATTTTTGATGAAAATCACATACGTCAAATTTTTTTCATCAAAACTAAAGACGAAACAAGATTTTGTCATTATCACTGACATAAATTTTTTACGGGAAAGAATTCAGTCAAAACTATTGACGAATCTAAATTCCGTTGAAACTTTCAACGAAAATTTTTTCGTCCAAAATTTGACGAAACACATCTCCACCGAAAAGTTTCACCAAAATTCTTTACAGAATTTACATTCCGTCAAAAGTTTTCAACGAAAATATTTTCACTAAACTTTTTGACAAAAATTTTCAATTGAATATTTAAGGAAACACATTTTCATCGAAAATTTTCTACGGAAAATATTTTCGTCAAATTTTTTGATAAAAAATATTTCCATCAAAATTTTCAACGGAACACATTTCTGTCAAAAAAATTCAACAGAAGATTTTTCTGAAAAAAAAAATTGACGAAAAATATTTTGATTAAAATGTTTGACGGAAAAAATATTCTATCAAAATTCTTTACTGAATCTAAATTTCGTCAAAAGTTTCGAATGAAACATTTCTCTCAAAATATTTGACAAAACAATTTTCGTCAAAATTTTCATCAGAACACATTTCCATCGAAATTTTGAACGAAAAACATTTCGTCAAAATTTTTGACGAAATATTTTTTACGTTTAAAACATTTCATGGAGGAAATCATTTTCGTCAAAACTTTTGCCAGAAACTAAATTTCGATAGAAATTTTTTTTTTGTAAAAATTTTCATCGGAGAAAAATTTCCGTCGCTTTTCGACAAAGAGTATTCTGACGAAATTTTTTTGTAGCTTGCAGCGTAGAAATTTCATAAAAAATATTATCTTTTTTAATATTGTGAAAAGTACAAAAATATTTTTGTTAGAAATTTTAAATTTAATTTAGTTTGTAAAATATAATAAATATATTAATTTTAAAAAGGGGTAAAATGGTAAAAATATCTCATTAACCCTTCATTTTCCTCCTTTATCCTTTTTTAACTCACAAACAAGGAAAGGAAATACCCTCCAATTCCCTTCCTTCCCCTCCCTCCCCCTTGTATCCCCTTCCTTCCCTTCCCCTCCAAACTCCCAAACAAAGCAAGAGTCTTAGACCATGTACTCGAACATAGTAATGCATTTAATACTGCCATGGTAACAGAGTTTTGAAATTTGAAGAAAAAACTTATTTGATTCAGATTCCTATCTATCCTTCAAATTGTTGTGCATGTAGTAGGAGAGTGCGAGTACAAGGAAACACACACACACAAATCCTGTGTGTAATGCTATTACCGTGAGATAGCTTCATCTCTAATGTCTCTGTCTCCACCTCATTAGGACAAACCTACATACATGTATATGCATTGGAAAAAATTCAAGATCAAAATGGAGTCATCCTATGTACTGTATTGTAGTTGTTGCTAGTAACTTAGGCTTGTCATTCAACTTAGTTGGATCTGATAAATTGGGTTTAATTATGCCTGTTTTTTTAACACCCCGTTCTTGAAAACATCAACTACTTGCAAGGGTGTCACCATTATCGTTTAATTAACTTCATTCTTAGGGCCACTGTTTTAAGTTTGGTTAGCTTTTTCACATTTTGTTTCTGCTGTCCATGTTTGCGAAAAACTTTACGTACACGTGGTGTACAATTGTGCATTGGACCAATCAGAATTGGCGTTTGATTTGACATTTTTTAGTTGCGATCCCCATGCTGTACTTGTCGGAGTAGATATAGGTCATTGAATGTGCACATATTCACGAATATCTCTTGTATTTAAGATATCACTAATGTACCGATTTTGGTTTTGTGCAGGTTGATAGTTATGTAAAAATATTTCCTAAAGTCCCACATGGTTGGACTGTAAGGTACGACACTAATGATCCAGAAGCTGTGAAGGCTGCAGAGGAGGCCCATATCTTGTTGGGCTGGTTTGATAAATATCTTAAGTGAGAAATCTTCTTCTGTGATGAATTCTCTGTTGATTGTATAATATGTACCAGAGTGGAGTATGTAAAATGCTACTCGTTCCACGTAGTTGTATTTTACAAGAAAATAAATGTTGTATTTTTTTTTTTTTGTTCAACATGAATCATGTAGCTGGATTCATTGTAATAATGTTCCTTTTGGTGGTTTCAGTTTGTTTGACATTTGTGATTTAATATCCTAAGA
Organism: Gastrolobium villosum; assembly: GCA_032173675.1. NCBI lineage: Eukaryota > Viridiplantae > Streptophyta > Magnoliopsida > Fabales > Fabaceae > Gastrolobium > Gastrolobium villosum. Next base: position 9,213 of record JAVKPL010015965.1, read on the forward strand.
AATAATATTTTAAGGAAATTATGTTACAATCCGATTTCAGTTCATGCTGAATTATTTAAGAAAGCAAAACTTCTTCTTTAGATATAAGACTTTGTTTCACTAGCAAGATCGAGCAGTTAAGTGAAAAACTAATTTGATTCAAAATGTCTGGTGGATCCCCTTCTTGGTTCTTTATAGCAGCCCTCAAGTAAAATAGGTGTGGAGAAGAAGAGAGAAGTGAGAGGGAAATTCAGGCAAATTTCTCTATATCTTTTTTCACATTCATTCCGCTATATATTAATTAGTGTTTGTTACAATCAATTACCTTAACTGAAAAAAGATATTTAAAATTGCAACGGAAATACTATTTAACAAAAATGCAAATGTTAATTGTGGACAATAACTCCATTATGACAAAAATTGTATGCAACACTAACACAGAAATTATATCCAAGTCCCAGAAAATTACAATGTTATTAAGACAAATTATATGTAGGTGCATTAATGATTTTATATTATAATTGTCTAATATGTTACATTATAATTGACCAGTAGGTTATTTTGATACCATGAAATTATTTCAACTCAAAAATTTAAATTATTAGGGGAATATATATTAATGATCTTATATTTTATATCATATTTCTCAAATAATATCTAAAGCAAAAATTTGATTATCCTTAAATTTCAGAAAGTTCAATCTTTCAATAATATCATAATTTCCAAACTCAATCTTTCAATAATATCATAATTTTCATATTCAACATCTATCATATAAAAACCCAAATCCAATCATCATCTTAAAAGTTTCCAAAACAAAATTCAAATATTCACATGTAATATCCTAGAAAATTAATAGTAGTTAATAATAATAATAATAATAAATAATAATAATAATAGTATGTACCCTTATGTATGGGATTATAGGCATTGATTGCTGATAGTGTGTCATAATTTGACTTTAAAGGTGTAACCTTAATTAGTGGTGATTGAAGTTATAACGCTCAGCAGTTATGGTTGGTTATGACGATAATTATTATTATTAATTTTGTAACCATTAATATATTAATAATATTTAAAATTTTACCTGCAAATTTTATATTCAAAATAATTGTGATGATCGTTACCTGTAGTTAATGTTTCGGTTTATTTTTATTAATTTTGTAACCATTAATATGTTAATAATATTTAAAATTTTACCTGTAGTTTTTTATAATCGGAATAAATGTGATAACCGTTATTAATGTCTCGGTTTTAAAATTTCAGCTATAAATATGAGTCAACCTAACTAAACCAAACCACTTTCCATTTCTCTTCTCCTCTACTCTCTCCTTTCTTATTTCAAATTTTATTTTACTTTAGTTACCAACCATTTTTCTTCCACCAATCACTTTTCTTCTAAAAGGTAGCCAACACGGAGACCAGGTAATCCTAATTTCTAGGTGGTTGTAGATTTGTTGTGTATGAAACTTTTATTGGGTAATTTTAATCTATAGGTGCTCTTAGGTTATAATTTTGTTTGGAATTAATTAATTGTAATTCTAATCCCTAGGTATTTTTAGATTATATTTTATGTGAAATTTGGTAATGTAATCCTAATCCCTATATTTTGTAGGTTATCTCTTTTATATGAAATTTGGGCATAATCCTTATATGTAATCCTAATTTCTAGGTGGTTGTACATTTGTTGTGTATGAGACTTTTATTGGGTAATCCTGATCCCTAGAGAGTCAAGGGTTAACTTTATATGAATTTTTGATGTAATCTCGATGCTTAGGGCACTATAATTGTGTTTTATATTAAATTTATTTGATGTGATTCAAATCTTCATGTAATGTAATCTTAGTCCCTAAAGAAATATGTTAATTATATGAAGGGGAGAGATCATTTGACTCCAGAGTAAGATTTTTAAGTCTTACTCCTCATCCTAACCATTGATTTCCGTCCATCCAACGGTTATAATTTATGAAGTTATATTAATTAATTAATTATTAATTACACTATAAATGACAACCGTTAATTTCCGTCCATCAACGGCTGAGATGAGGAGTAAGACTTAAAAATCTTACTCTGGAGTCAAAAGAACCCTCCCATATATATATATATATATAAGTTGTATTGTCTTAAATTCATAAATGATATGTTATCTTGTTTGCTTGGTTATGCATTACTCTTGGTTGCTTGCTTACTTATGTTTTAAGGAGGGCTCAAACTTTTAAGTCTCGAGGACGAAACTTCTTTTAAGGAGGATAGAATGTAATATCCCAGAAAATTAATAGTAATTTATAAAAATAATAATAAAAATAATAATAATAATAAAAGTAATAATAGTAGTAGTATGTACCCTTATTATTGAGATTATAGGCATTGATTGCTGATTGTGTGTCATAATTTTACTTTAAAGGTGTAACCTTAATTAGTGGTGATTGTAGTTATAACGCTCACCATTTATGTTTGGTTATGACGATAATTATTATTATTAATTTTGTAACCATTAATATATTAATAATATTTAAAATTTTACCTGCAGTTTTTATAATCAAAATAAATGTGATGACTGTTACCAGTAGTTAATGTTTCGGTTTATTTTTATTAATTTTGTAACTATTAATATATTAATAATATTTAAAATTTTATCTGCAGTTTTTATAATCGGAATAAATGTGGTGACTGTTATTAATGTATCGGTTTTAAAATTTCAGCTATAAATATGAGTCAACCTAACCAAATCAAACCACTTTCTAATTCTCAACATTTCTCCATTTCTCTTCTCCTCTACTCTCTCCTTTCTTACTTCAAATTTTATTTTCCTTTGGTTACCAACCATTTTTCTTCCACCAATCACTTTTCTTTTAAAAGGTAGCCAACACAAAGACCAGGTAATCCTAATTTCTAGGTGGTTGTAGATTTGTTGTGTATGAAACTTTTATTGGGTAATCCTAATCTATAAGTGTTCTTAGGTTATAATTTTGTTTGGAATTAATTAATTGTAATCCTAGTCCCTAGGTATTTTTAGATTATATTTTATGTGAAATATGCTTAGGGCACTATAATTGTGTTTTATAATTTATTTGATGTGATTCAAATCTTCATGTAATGTAATCCTAGTCCCTAAAGAAATATGTTAATTATATGAATATTATTGAGAATATTCGTTCTTCTCAAAGTGGTATCTGGGAAGGCAGGGTTTCCCGGGATATTAGTAGCAACTTTGGGAAGAGGTGTTTGGCAGGATATTCGGGACACTAGGAAAATGTGAATTGATTATGGCCAATGTGATTTATTTGTGACTGGTAGGGTTTCCCGGGTCACAGGGTAGACTGGTAGGGTTTCCCGGGTCTACCATGGTTCTCTTCCCACTACTCCACCAAATAAACTTAATAAAGATTATGAATGATATTTGATTCGATGTGAATAAGACATATTTCCTTTATTTAAACTTTAGTATTTGGTTTTACTTGAATGTAATAAAGAGCCTTGCACTTGTCCCTATACAGGTGCGGCGGTAACATTTCCCCAAATTTGATTAATTTGAATTTCTGCTGTTATTTATAAAATTATTGAATTTATTTATGCTATTATAAATTGTTAGAAATTTGGGGTGTTACAAAATGGTATCAGAGCCCCTGGTTGCGCCTGGGGTTTGCTTTTGATACTGACTCGAAGGATCAAAGATCCCTGAGTGAAATAAATACAAAAAAAAAAAAAAATAGGAAATAAAATAATAGGATATAAGATAAGTAAATAAATCGAGAGAGGTGGGTAGTGAAGAGTTATTTTTTTCCTTTAAATATGATTTATTTCTTTGAAATTTTGATGATTATATGTTTGGAATTATTTTGTGATTTAAAATTATTATTGATATTATTCTTTGAATTTTTTTATACGCTATCTTTAGTAACTCGTTCTTGTTTTAATAAAGGTAAATTAGCTTTCTCTTAGTGTTGTTCTTGCGTTGATTAAAAATTTTCTAGCAAATGAAAGATTATATAGAAATATATATATATAAGTTGTATTGTCTTAAATTCATAAATGATATCATTAATTTTACCACTCTTTTTCTGAGCTATATTATAATTCATTATCATACAATCTTTGACATTCCTGTGTCAGGTATCTGGTGTCTTTGTTTTTATGTTTCACAAGTAATAAATGACACATTTCTGAAAAAATGCAGTTACAACTTCAATCTTTGATGGAGACCCTAAGTTCGACAGAACCTCACTATATCAGATGTGTGAAGCCAATTAATGTTCGCAGGCCTGCTATTTTTGAAAATCTCAATATTATGCAAAAATTATGCTGTGGTGTGAGTATATCATGGTCTTT
>JAVKPL010015966.1:0-13185 GCA_032173675.1 Gastrolobium villosum
CTATGCATAGTAAGAGATCATGAGATGATCTGCCTTTAGAGTCAGTAAATTGAAGATTCCCTATTTCGAATAAAGCTTACCCAAAACCGCAGGGGTTGATACATTTCCTTACCCTAGGTTAATGGGAAGATAACCGAGACGAAGGGAAATACATACGGTAACCAAATATGTGCAATAGGATGATCAAGTCATTAATCTGACTAGTTCTGGGGCAACAAAGCATTGCTAGTGCTCTGTGTTGTCATTAATTGGGTTGTGGGCTTGTTGGGCCCAAGCCCAGTTATGTCAGTAGCTAAGTTGGACCTAATGGGTCACACACTAACACCTTGTAGTTATGATGGACTAGCTTTAAAGGTATTGGGCCTAATAATGTTATTAGCCCAAGAAGTTGTTTGGAAGCCCACCTAAATGGGTGGGTGGTGCATGGAGTTTAGTAATGGGCTTGGATAGTCCAAGCCATTACTAATTAATTTAATTAGTTAAATTAATAATCAAATATTTGAATTTCGAATTTTGAATTTGAAATTTGAATTTTGAAATTTGAATTTAGAATTTGAATTTCGAAATTCGAATTTTGAATTTGAAATTTGAAATTTGAAATTTGAATTTTAAAATTTGAATTTGAATTTGAATTTTGAAATTCGAATTTTGAATTTGAAATTTGAAATTTTGAATTTTGAATTTTGAATTTGAATGTTTGAACGTTTGAATTCAAGTGTTTGAATTCGAATTTGAATTGGTTTTGAAAAGTTGTTTCATAACAAAAGGATAAGACAGGATCTTATTGGAGCATATTCCTTGGATGAAGAAGCATCTTTGGAGGCTCTCCCTAGGCTGTTTGGTGCATCACTTTTAAGTGATAAGAGTGTTATCTTATCACTTAAAACAAACCTCCATTCAGATTTGGTGGTTGAGGGAATCAGTGGGTAAGTTGATTCAAATTTTGAATGCAACTGCTCAATGTATTTGGACCCTTTATAGGGCTGAATTATGCGCATGAAAACTATATACTATATGATAGTTTATGAATTTAAGTTTAAATTAATTTGAATTTAAATTCATGTGGATAAGATTGGAGGTTGTTGGCAAAGTTTGTTTTGCAACAGCTCCACCTTATCACACTGTTTCATGCATAACTTTCAAAGAAATTTGAAAGTTTGTTTTTCATTTTGAATGAATGAATTCCCTCCTCCTCTCCAAAGGGTGCGCATAAATAGACATGTTCCTCACCTTAGGTTTCATTGGAAAACCAAGCCAACTCTCCTCCTCTATGCACCATTCTGTAGGGTAGCTCAGTACACCTTTCCAAACAGGATACCTAGCCTCCACCCTCACCACTTGTGCGCATAGCAAGCCTCATTGTGGTGTTCATCTGGTGGCTTTCAAGAAAGAGTTCTTGCATCATAGACGAACGGTGGTGTGGATCACCATTAGAGGGTTTGAACCCTTCAAGCCTGACATCTCATATCCCTGACTGATCAGGCCAAAACAAGGTAACATCATGCTGTCTTAAAGCATGAATCTATGAGTGCATGTATGTTCCGCAGTAAAATTTTTGTTTTACACCTTACATGCATCGGCCTTCAAAGGCTAGTTTACTTTCATAGTGTGCCTATTGATTTGTGTTTTTAATTTTTTATTAAGATGCAAATTAGTATAATAAAGAGTATTTGAAGTTTACACATTGTACAAGCTAAAAAAATTTATTTTCTCTTCAATTTATTGAAATTCAGATTGGGTTGCCAAGACATTACAAGCTTTAGTGGGTGTTATCTTCAGTGGAACTTTGTCGGCTCTCTTCAAAGTTGTTGTAGCTATGCATGTGCCTAATTCCAACAATGTGAATAAAAATGAGATGTCTCTTACTAAACATCAACGAGAGCTTTTAGGAGTTAAGCCAAAGGTTGATTTGGTTAAACCTGACTCATTGAAAAAGACCCTCAAGTCTAAATCCCAGTTGGTGTCTTTGGATTTGCTTGTTCCCCTTCATCAGCCAGTTCCTAGCCCCAGTCGATGGTCTTCTCGCATTGATGCTGATTGGTCAAATTCTAATAGTGGTGCTACAACACGTTCAATTAGCACCCCCTGGAGGTCACCGGGATCATCATCTTTATATCTTTCCCCTGGAGTAGTTTCGCCCCTTCACAGTTCAAGAAGAATGGATTTGGTTGTCTCTAGACCTTGGTCTAATAGGCAAGCCTCCTCTTGGAATAAGATAACATCAGAGGAAAAGCTGGAACAGTTCTTAGCTGAAGTGGATAAAAGAATCATTGAATCAGCAGGGAAGTTGTCCACCCCGCCCCCTACTGTTCCTGTTTTTGGAAGAGCGACACCATTGAGGCCTGTGAGGATGTCTCTAGGCTCCCAAATGTCAATGGAAGCATCTATTGAAGCTTTTGAGCATCTGGCCATCTATCCTCAAATTGAGCTGTGGCGTGACCAACTCAGGCAATGGTTTTCTTCAGTTTTGCTGAATCCTTTGCTTAACAAGATCGAGACAAGTCACATTCAGGTTCATTTTAATCTTCACCATTTCTTCTTTATGTTCGAAGCACAAAATAGTGCTAAGATTTTCATATTCATAGGTTATGCAAGCAGCTGCTAAACTTGGTATTTCAATCACAATCACTCAAGTGGGCAATGACATGCTATCTACTGGAACCCGGGCTATCTGGCCAGCAACGAATAAGACTCAAGACTGGCAACCAGCACTGACTCTCAATGAAGATGGATTGCTTCATCATTTACATTCTACTCTTGCGCAGGCCATAGAGGCTTCCAAATGTATGTTCCTTCACATTGGTCAATTAAATGTGATTTTCTGTTTTCCCAGTTAGATTATATTTGCTGATAGCTTGTGAGTTCTGACAACTTCCTGGTGGTCTATATTTGCATAAAGCAAATTTGCTTGTGTCTAATATACAACAGTCCCCACAACAGCCTTCTTTGGTTCCTATCATGCAGGATTGTGTGGATGCCATCTCTGAACACCAAAGACTTAAAGCCTTGGTTAAAGAAGAGTGGGTTAAAGGTTTGCTACCTCAAAGCAGTGTTCGCGCTGATTACACTGTTCAAAGGATCCGAGGTAGACACAGTTACGGATGTATTGCTTTTAACTGTCATAACTTTCGTCAGATTTCCTGTAATAAATGGAAGCATGACTTCATTAATACGAGATTGGTTTTATGGCCAACATACACCCATGTAATCTTACTTATAGTTACCTTGTCTGAATTTTCACAGAGCTTGCAGAAGGAACCTGCTTGAAGAATTATGAGTATCTTGGAAGTGGTGAAGTTTATGATAAAAAGAATAAAAAGTGGATCCTTGAGCTACCTTCTGATTCTCACTTGCTCTTGTATCTGTTCTGTGCTTTCCTAGAACATCCAAAGTGGATGCTACATGTGGATGCTATGTCTTCTGCTGGAGCTTATTCTAGCATAAATCCCTTATTCTTGGGAGTCCTTCCCCCAATGGTTAGGTTTCCAGAGAAATACATTACTGTAGTGTCTGTTGTCCCTTTTGTGCTGCACCCAGGAGCATGTTTACTAGTAGTTGGAAAACAGGGTCCCCCAAGTTTTGCCTCTTACTGGGATATGAAGCTGCAATTTTCTCTTCAGGTTGGTAATGCTTGTATAGCTTTAGGTTATGAACTCATACCATATACTATTCAACTTTTTTTTATACTACTAATATTATTAAACCTTTAATACTGTTGTTTTCCAATACATAATTTATGCGCTTTGCGAGTGAGCATGCTACTGCACATGATACTTGTTGCAAATGATGCTCTTATCAACCATTACAATGGTTATTTTATTATGTTGGTTTGCTAACAGCTCTTAGTTTTATATCAGGGAAGAATGACACTCTGGGATTCCATCTTACTTTTGTGCCATAAGATTAAGGTTGACTATGGAGGTATTGTTAGGGGAATGCATCTAGGTGCTTCAGCTTTAAGCATTCTCTCGGTTATGGAAACATAATATGAGGATCGAGCTCTGTATTTTCTTGTACCAACATTCTTCATGCTGACTTCAACTGAGGATTGAGTTCTGTATTTTCTTGTACCAACATTCTTCATGCTGACTTCAACTTCTGCAGTAAATCACATTCCTCACATTCCACCGCTTAAGAGTTACATAGTCTAGAATAATGGTGATAGTGATGGTTTCAAAATTTCCTGCTATGGTTGGGTGTAATATCATTACTACTGTTATGAATGTGTTTGGAGTGTGATGCGGTGAACATTTTCGGAAATGTGGCCATAGAAGAAGAACATGCAAAATATTGTTTAGTAAAAACTTTGACAAATGCACTGTTATGAATCATTTAGTAATAATTTTTATTCAAGGTGTAACATCCCGCATAATTAGTAAAATACATAAGTACTATATGTTATAGATGTATGTGTAGAATTCGGATTTATGGTTTAGGTTTGATGGCTTGCGAATTTTTGATCCTTATCCTTGGATGAGACTAAGGTAAGTATTTAAATTAAATCATAGGAGGGTGCATATGTAGGCATGTGAAAATTTTATTAGAATCTTATGAGTAATTTGATTGTGTGTATAAGGCTTTAGTGTTTATTGGACTTGGGAAGTGGGCTAGCGTGTGTGGACTTGTCACCTTTGGACTTGCCTTGATTGGGTTCTTTGTGTGTGTGGCCGATGGCCCAAGGAGGCTCTTGGATCAATCATGTTCAGCCCAAAATTTTAACCACACTTATCTCCCCTAAGCCTTGTCCAACAAGGTTGTTTATGTACCAAGGAACCTTCACATGGCTAGGTGTATCATCCCACTCATTTCATGCGCATAAAAGGATAGAAAAGAATTAGGAAAATCCTCCAAAGAGCCTTGCATGACCGCCACATCACCTTAGTTTGTGCACCACTTGATTTCAACTTCAATGCATGGAAGACACATGTACTATTTAGCATTATTTTGGGCTGCATTCTTCCTCATTTAGGCGCACATGGAGAGGACTTGCATCAGATTTTTCTATGACACAAATCTGTCTTGCTTGTTGACTTGGAGAACCACCTTACACCTTCCATCATGAGGCTGAAATGTGCAGATTTCTGCATGCTTTTGGCAGTCCATCATGAACCAAATCTGTCCCTTGCCTCCACATGCAACAAAAGAAGGATTTTGGGGCTGCATTTCCCTCATCATATGCGCACAAAGGGAAGCTCCAAATCAGATTTTAGGCTGCCACAAAGTTGTCTTGCTTGTTTGTGTTAAAAAAGTTCTGACTTAGGTAGCAATCAGATTTGAACCTCTCCTCTCCTCACTCCTTGCATGCGCATAGTGTATATTAGAAGCAACCCTTTGCTTGTTTAGACCAAGTGTGCAGTCCCACCTTCACAAGAAACCAGATTTTGCCATAATGTTGCATCATTGCAACCCCTCCTCACTTTTCCTTTAAGTGATGCGCACAAGAGAGGGGGCTGTCCTCATTTTACATTCAGCCAATTTCTCGTCCTCCTCCTCACTCTCCTAGCCGAACATACAAGCACACTTGGAGAAAGAAAGACTAAGCTAACTCACCTTCCCTCACCTCTCAAAACCGTGGCTCAAGAACACCAAGCAAGTGCAAGTTTTTCTTCTCCTTTTCCCTCACTGTCCAGCCTTGGTACTCACTCTTGGAAGCTGTCCAAAGGTGTCCTCCTCACCATATATGCGCATAGATCATCTCCTAGGAAGTGTGGACTTGTTGTTGGTAGAACTAGAAAGGTGTGGTGTGTGAGCAAGAAGTGTGTGCTACAAGAGGTAAGCCTAGAACTTAGACCTCTTTCAATGTGTGTAACCATGTGTGTGCTTGAATGTCCCCTTGATTCTGTCTTGCATTGGATTCAAGAATGAGCATGGTTAAAGTATAAGGATGGAGCTATTTTATGATGATTTGTATGCATAAGTTATGGAATGAAAGTCTCATGGTTATGCTTAAGTTAATGCCACTGTTTTTGTATGAATATGCCACTGTTTTGAGGATATATATATGCCACTGTTTTCCTATGAATGTGCCACTGTTTTGAGGCTAAGAATGTCACTGTTTCGGTTTCACAAGATCACCTATTTGATGCCACTGTTTCTGCACACAATACTCACTGTTTTAGTACATAATGTGCCACTGTTTCTGCATAAAATGCTCACTGTTTTAGTACATAATGTGCCACTGTTTCTGCATAAAATGCTCACTGTTTCAATGCCACACATGTCACTGTTTTGCACCAAAAATACCCATTGTTTTAGTACTTAAGGAGCCACTGTTTCTGCATAAAATAACCACCCTATTGATGTTCAAACCCCACTATTTATGCCACTGTTTTAATGTCCAAAAATCATGATTTATGCCACTGTTTTAATCACCATTTATGCCACTGTCTTAATGTTCAAAAATCCCTCTTTATGCCACTGTTTTGATGTGCAAATACCTCTACCTATGTCACTGTTTCATGTTCAAATGCAACCATTCATGCCACTGTTTTGATGCACAAATACCACTACTTATGTCACTGTTTTGATGTTCAAATGCCACTGTTTATGACATTGTTTTAACGTTCAAATGCCACTGTTTCTGCCACTGTCTAATGCCACTGTTCTGCCACTGTTTTGAGGTCCAAAGTGCCACTGTTTCTGTTTGAAAATGGTCATTGTTTCTGCTGTAAGGTGCTACTGTTTTTCTGCTGTAAAACGTCACTGTTCCTGTCCACTGTTTTTAAGTAAAACATCACTGTTTCTGCCCACTGTTTTTAAGGAAAACGTCACTGTTTCTGCCCACTGTTTTTAAGGAACAACTCACTGTTTTCTGCTCACTGTTTTAAGAACAAACGTCACTGTTTTCTGCTGTAAAACGCTGCTGTATGCTCACTGTTTTCTGCTGTAAAACACTGTTGTATGCTCACTGTTTTCCACTGTAAAACACTGCTGTATGCTCACTGTTTCTGCTGTAAATCGCCGCTGTAAATGATTGGTTGTAATTGATTTAGGTGCGCTTAAGAAGTGAGATACTTCGCTGCTGTTTGGTATTGTTTAAGGCACGCAAGGTAAGTGTCAGGCGATATTACCTAATGTGACTATTGACTACTGGTATAAAGTTGTGACATGATGCTCCATACTCCGTAAAAGTAATATGTTCCTTATGATGAAAGAAAACTGCCAAAAATGTGCCAAAAATGTGCCGTGATGGCTATGAGGTAAAATGTGCATAACTTATATGAAAAGTATATGTGCAGTGATGGCTATATGAAAAGTATATAAGCATGCACCTTACATCATACCGCATTTTTATACGTTTGAGTGTGAAAGCATAGCATGGCATGCATGTACCAAGATCATATAGGCCTTGTTTTTAGAATAGTTATGTACAGGACCATGTGTTTGAGCAAGCATCATATAGGCATCCCCAAGGTACCGGGGTATGGGACACTTGGCATCAGTCCGCATAGGCCCACAGTTGGAATCCACAGGGAGCTCAGGTGCCAAGGTATATTGATTCCACTGTGAAGTGCGCGCACGACGGTGCTAAAAGCGCAAAGGAAAGGCGTTATATACGCAATATATGAATATGATGAAAAGGAAAGGCGTTATATGCGCTATATATATGAATATGATGAAAAGGAAAAAGGAAAAGGAACAAGGATATGTTGAAGTGACTGTTTATGATTTTGTGCCTAGTTAATACTGTTATATTATTGGTTTTGTTACCACACTACTGGGATTATTCTCACCCCTTTGGGGCTGCTATTTTCCAAAATGGCAGGAGGACGTAAAAGCATTTGAAGACATGATATTTGTTGTTGCTTGCTGATGAATGGACGTGTACTATTGCTGTTTGATTGATTGGATGACTGTAATGATTAATGTTTTGGTACTCTTGGATGACTGTAGACTTTATCCCCTCTAGTTTACCTTGAACTATTATGAACAGCGGCTGTTTTGGAAAATGTTTGTGAAAAGAATTTAAGTGCTGAAATTTTTACAGTGCACCTTACGGGTGGTGTTTTTATGAGCAAACGAACTCCGATTTACTATTATTTTATATGCACGCGAAGCCCTCAACGTGCTCTTTCTAAATCACTTGAAATATTTTTTATCGTCCAAACAGAAGTTATAAGAATCTTTGAAACGTCTTACGGATTTGTATACTACTAAGAGAATCTTTGTTAGCTCATGTGACGTTAACGACTCTAATTCCGATTAGCAAACGACTCTCTTGGATGCATACAAAGGAGGGCGTTACACAAGGGGTAAGATGAACTTAAACTTAACAAGTCTTGCACACGTTATTAGCTGTTGATATCACTTGCATCTAAATAGTCACATGCAACTAATGAATTAGGACAGTTAAATGTACGTGAGATTAATGATAATAATAAGTATAAGACATGTAAATTAATCCTTTCCGATATTCAATATCAAGTATTTCTCAACTTAGTGTGTGATCCATAATGTATGCCCATAAGCCTTTTTTGGTCTTAAGCTTTTTTTTACTTAGTTCCCTTTTAAAAAGTGCCCCTTTTAACGATCAAATATTTTATAAAACAGTCATGATCATTGTTGTTAAAATCTCTCACTACGATTTTACGTTTTTACGATTTTTTTTTGACAGAACGATTTTACTAATATCCCAAACGTTTTTACGACTTTTTTTCATTACCATTTTACATTTTACGATTTTGTAATCCCCTTCCGATTTTACTTAAGATCTCAATTTTAACAACCTTGGTCGTGATTATCATGTTATTTGTAGTTGATTTACTAAAAAGTTAGTGGTTGTTATAAAAAAAAAAGTTAGTGGTAACATAAACATTAAAAGTCTTATGATTAAATTCACCCAAAAAAAGGTTTTCTAATGAAATAACCACTAGAAAATAACTATTTTGTCTATTATAGTTAATTAGTTACTAAAAAAGGTTTATTTTTATTTATTTTTATTTTATAAAAAAAAAAATTTGTGCTGGAGGCATCTATCACACATTACTTTAGTCACCAAATTATTGAATGTTAGACCTGAAATTTCTTTTTTCCAGCATTGTTTTCCGAGATGAATGGATTGCTTTGAAAGATTTTGGCAGCAAAAATACATAGAAATATAATATGGAAGCTTTTATTCCTTGCATTCATGATCAATTCTGATGACCATAATTTTAGTTTGATAAATAAACATTACTTTTAGTTTTACAAACATTATGCAAAGGAATCTCCAAGGGGCTCAGCAACAGGCAAAATCCAAGTAACTAGCATATTATCATTGCTCCTTGAAGAGCTCACGCCCAACGATCATTCTTCTGATCTCACTAGTTCCCGCCCCTATCTCGTAGAGTTTGGCATCTCTCAAGAGACGACCAGTTGGATACTCATTTACATAGTCATTCCCACCTAAGCATTGTATAGCCTGCAAATTTGGTAAATATAATATAAGCACTGTAAAATTTGAAAACAAGAACAAAAGCAGCAACTATAAACAATGCTAGCAACTTATTTTACCTGCAAAGCAACCTGAGTTGCTCTTTCAGCTGCACAAAGTATAGCTCCAGCACAATCCTGAAATCAGTAGCCAAGATTTTTACAATGAATAGCCAAACAACCGTGGTTAAAAACAGAAAAATAGTATAACTTTATAGCATTGAGGACCTGGCTGAAATCGGGGCCAGTAGAATTATGTTGAACCAATATCTTAGCGTAAGTTTATGCTTGAGTTTAAAAACAATTGTAGAAACAGGAACATATGCACACATTTCAAGACTGATGATTTATACTATTATTAACATATCATGTCAGCATAATAATATTATAATTTGTTGATTAAACTTTAAATGTTTTGTTAGTTTTATATTTAATAGTCTTAATTAAGTAGTCATGTGTTTAGGTAAGTGAAAGGCCAAGAGTTGTGAGAAAGTGAAAGGCCAAGAGTTGTGAGAAAGTGAAAGGCCAAGAGTTAGAGAGGCCAAGAGTTGGAAGTTTAGTTTTGTGGTTTATGGCTAATTTAATGTTTGGTTCATGAAAAGGCAATCTAGTGCCTATATAAACTAATCCATATTGTAAGCAACAGATCACAAGAAAAAGAGAAATACAAGTTTTGTCTTCTCCACAAGAAAATAGTTGTTTTTATTTTAAGTTCTACATTATAGTGATACCACAAATTGGTATCAGAGCTATGGAGAGGGGGAGTGATATGGCACTACCTAAGTTGATGAAGGAGAACTACGAGAATTGGAGCATCCAGATAAAGGCTCTTCTCGGATCCCAGGACGCTTGGGAGAATGTTCAAGCAGGTTTTGTAGAACCACAGGACACTGGAGGCCATTCGGCGGCTCAAACCAAAGCGTTGAAAGAGACGCGTGCAAAAGACAAGCTGGCGTTATTCATGCTTTTCCGAGCTGTAGACGAATCCGGGTTCGAGAAGATAGCAAATTGTGAGACCTCAAAGGCAGCCTGAGACATCTTAGCAAATGTCTATAGAGGAGCTAACCGGGTTAAACAAGTCCGGCTTCAAACCCTTCGTGCCGAGTTGGAGGGAATGAAGATGAAGGACACGGAAGGAGTATCCGGGTTCATTGCCCGGGTTCAAGGAATTGTGAACCAGTTAAAACGGAATGGAGAAGATATACCTGACACCAGAGTGGTGGAGAAAATCTTGAGATCTTTGACAGACCAGTTCGAAAATGTGGTTTGTGCCATAGAGGAGTCCAAGGACCTGTCTACACTCACCATTGACGAGTTGGCGGGTTCCCTTGAAGCGCATGAACAAAGAAAAAAGAAGAAGGAAGAAACTCTTGAGCAGGCACTTCAGACCATAGCAACAATTAAAGATGAGAAGATGCTCTATTCTCAAAATTTTCGAGGTAGAGGACGTGGCCGCGGTGGACGAGGTACTAGCCGTGGTGGTAGAGGTCGAGGCCGAAGTCAAGAAGTGTATAGTGATGAGGTAGGACAGTCAAATCAACAAAACTGGAGAGGAAGAGGACGAGGTCGACGAGGAGGTCGGTCACATTATTCAAACATCGAGTGTTACAAATGTGAAAAGTTTGGTCACTATGCAAAAGATTGTAACTCGGACAAGTGTTACAACTGTGGCAAAGTCGGACATTTCGCAAGAGAATGCAGAGAGGAGAAAAAGGTGGAGGAGACGTCCAACCTAGCCACAGAAGGCGAGATGAAGGATGGTGTCTTGTTAATGACACACAGTAAAGGAAGTCCAGACGATGACATGGAGTGGTATCTTGACACGGGTGCGAGCAACCACATGTGCGGACATAAGGACTTCTTCAAGGAGATGAGAAAGGTGGAAACCGGACATGTTTCGTTCGGGGATGCCTCAAAGGTTGAGGTAAAAGGCCGAGGTACGATCTGTTTCCTACGAAAGGACGGGTTAATTGGCTCAATTCGAGATGTGTACTATGTACCCGACCTAAAAAGCAATATTTTAAGCATGGGTCAACTGATGGAGAAAGGTTACTCGGTTATTATGAAAGACCGGGTATTGTATTTGAAAGATGAGCAAGGTCGGCTGATAGTTCGGGTTCAAATGGGTAAGAATCGTATGTATAAACTAAATCTGAAATGTATACAGGTTGAATGTTTACAAGCCGAGGTGGAAGATAAGGCGTCACTTTGGCATCTCCGGTTTGGTCACCTACATTATGGTGGTCTAACCGAGTTGGCAAAGAAGAAGATGGTGGAAGGGTTACCTGGCATCAACTTTGAAGGAAAGTTTTGTGAGAGTTGTGTACTTGGCAAGCATGCCAGGACCACGTTTCAGAAGATGGCAAGATTCCGGGCTAAGCAACCTCTGGAACTAATACATACCGACTTGTGTGGACCCATCAATCCGGGTTCCTTCAGCGGTAAGAAGTATTTTATTTCCTTTATTGATGATTTCTCACGGAAAACTTGGGTTTACTTTCTGAAGGAGAAGTCCGAGGTGTTTGATGTGTTCAAAAGGTTCAAGGTGATGATTGAGAAGGCAACAGGAAGCTATATCAAATCGGTGCGGTCTGACAGAGGTGGGGAATATACCTCAACAGCGTTTATGTCTTTCTGTGAGGAACAGGGGATAAGGAGGTATCTAACAGCACCATACTCACCACAACAGAATGGCGTGGCTGAAAGGAAGAACCGGACTATTCTTGACATGGTTCGGTCAATGCTGAAGAACAAAAGGATGCCGAAGGAGTTTTGGGCGGAAGCTGTGCAGTGTGCTGTGTATGTGCAGAACCGATGTCCACATTCGAACTTGGATGATAAAACTCCACAGGAAGCATGGAGCAGTCAAAAGCCTTCAGTGGCTCATCTCAGAGTTTTTGGCAGTATAGCCTATGCACACATACCGGACCAGCTCAGAACCAAGCTCGAGGATAAAAGCAAGAAATATGTTTTTATTGGATATGATGAAAAAACAAAGGGGTATAAGCTGTTTGACCCCGTCAACAAGAAAGTCATAGTAAGCAGAGATGTAAAGCTCAATGAAGCAAATGAGTGGGACTGGAACAATTCTTCTGAGGTAAACTTTGAAGACGGAATCTCAACACAAATTATCAACCCGGCAAGTCCTGAAGCTTCTGATGATGAAGATGAGGTACGACAACCCAGGATGCGAAGCATACAAGACATATATGAGTCAACAAGTGAGGTATATTTTGTTTGTCTTCTTGCAGACTCTGAGAACATAAGTTTTGAAGAAGCCATCCGAGATAAGAAATGGCAAGATGCCATGGATGAGGAGATAGAAGCCATTGACCGTAATAACACATGGGGGTTAGCCAAGCTACCAGAAGGAAGTCGGCCCATTGGAGTGAAGTGGGTGTTCAAGAAGAAGATGAATGCTCAAGGGGAGATAGAACGATATAAAGCTCGACTAGTTGCAAAAGGTTATAAGCAGAAGGCTGGAATTGACTATGACGAGGTGTTTGCCCCTGTTACAAGGATGGAGACAATTCGGCTACTCATCTCACAGGCTGCTCAATACAGATGGCCAATGCATCAAATGGATGTAAAGTCGGCATTTCTGAATGGTGTTCTTGAAGAAGAAGTTTATGTGGAACAACCGCCGGGCTACATGAAGGCAGGAGAAGAGAAGAAGGTGCTGAGATTGAAGAAAGCACTTTACGGGTTGAAGCAAGCACCACGGGCATGGAATGCTCGTATTGACAAATATTTCAAGGAGAATGGACTTGAACA